>LGRN01000251.1:0-38962 GCA_001883825.1 Emergomyces pasteurianus Ep9510
GCTACTCAAGTCTGCTTCATGTCAACAAGCTTTACCACGCTGCAGCAATTGTAATACTCTCAAACATACAAGATTAAGATGTTCTCAATCGCGTGTAATTTAATTTAATTTAATTGAGCGTTGTGGCGTTGAGATAATTGAATTGAAAATTAGCTAGTTGGAATTCGGTGATTTTGGTGGCCGACTCGCTTGGGTGGCCGACTCGCTTGGGAATTACGTTAACTAACGTAATTCCACAGCGAGCGAGCCACCTCACCGAGCGAGCCACCCATTCAAAGTATCATCCAATTTAATCAATCACTCACTTCAACGCGCAACTATGCCATCAATTCGCTCTAAAAATGCTAGAGACTCTATAGAATTAGAGGGAAGACTTGAACTCGTGATAAAATCTATTAAAAATCAAGAAATATTCTTAATTCGTGAAGCTGCAAAGCTATACAATGTTTCATGTTCTACACTTAATCATCAATTGAATGACTAAACTGCACGCGTGAATTCACGTGCAAATTCAATTAAATTTATTCAGACTGAAGAGAACAGGCTAGTTGAAATGATGCTTGACCTAGCTAGACGAGAAACACTCTCTCAACCTGCATTTGTTAAGAGTGTGACTAATTATCTGCTGACGGTTCAGAATCCTGACTATCTCTCTAATAGCCCTCCTAGAGTCAGCAAGAACTGAATATATAGACTCATTAAACACCAGCCAGAGCTTCAAATCAAATACTCAAGGCGCTATAATCATGATCGAGCCAAATGTGAAGACTGAAAGGTGATAAATGAGTGGTTCAAGCTTCTAGAGGATACTATCACAGAGCACGGGATTGAGCCTGAAGATATCTACAACTTTAACAAGACAAGCTTTGCAATGGGTCTAATTACTACTATAAAGATCATTACTAGTAGTGATCGCTACAGACGAGCAAAGCTCCTACAGCCTGGCACTCATGAATGAGTCACCGTGATCGAGGCAGTAAACGTGTCAGAATGGGCCCTACCGCTGTATGTTATATTCAAGGTAAAGAACCTGCAGGAAGAATGATTTAAAGACCTTTCAGAAGACTGAAGATTAGACGTCAGTTCAAACAGTTGAACTACAAATGAGATTGAAATTAAATGACTACAGCAGACCTTTATTCCTGCAGCAATTCACCGTTGAATTGACTGTTATATCCTTCTTATTCTAGACAGTCACAAGAGCCATTTGACACTGGAATTTGATCAAATATACAAGGATAATGCTATAGTATGTCTCTGCATGCTGTCTCATTCTTCTCATCTTCTGCAGCCTCTAGATGTAACTGTTTTTACAGTCTTGAAACACGCGTATGAGGCTCTAGTTGAACAGCGAATGCGGCTTGAGATCAATGTCATTCAAAAAGCAGACTTTTTAAATGCCTACCCTGCAGCCCGCGCAGAGGCCTTCAAGGATTCTAACATTCAAAGCGACTTTAAAGCTACAGAAATAGCTTCATTTGATCCTACAAAGGTTCTAGATCGACTAGATATTCAACTGCAAACCCCTACACCACCTGTAAACTGTTCTAGCAATTCAGGCTTGTTCTGAATTCTACAAACATCTAGTAACCCTCGCCAGCTGCAGAGGCAGCAGTAAAAGATTAAGAATCTAGTAAATCAGATTCAGCTGCCCTCTGGGTTTGAACAAGACTTTGATCAAATTATCAAGACCTGTGAATACAGCATGATGAGTGCAATGGTTATGAAGAAGCAATATAAGAATATTCTCACTCAAAATGAGAAGAAAAAGCAGAAACGCAAGAGGTTTACTTGTTTAATACCTTGCAAAGAGAGTTTGACTAGGAATGAAGCTCAAAATCTCGCTATTCCAGCTGTTCAACCCATTGAACAGCCCGTTGAGCCATCTACTCTATCCACGGCCTCTGAGCCTCGATCCCGCGTACGGGCGCCACATCGCTGCAGCAATTGTAGAACTCTCGATCATACAAGAATAAGATGTCCTAAACCTAGTGTAATTTAATTTAATTTAATTAGTGGTTGTTGAGTGTAGATAATTTGGGTTAAATTCTCGCTAGTTGAGGTGTGGCGATTTTGGTGGCTCGCTCGGTGGGGTGGCTCGCTCGCTGTGGAATTACGTTAACGTAGTTAATATCTTGATTAGGTAAGCCCACTGCACCTGTTTTTGCGGGATTACGTAATCTATACATTGATTCCTCTCTCTCTCTGTCTCTGCCTCTGTTTCAGATTCTTGGTGGAATATACTCTTTTTTTATCTCTCTGGTATAATACTGTCTTTACAAGCCATATCAGCAATTCATCTTTACACTTGGATTGAAATGAGTCAGGCTACTCCTGTGTGGATAATTCTTCGGTATCACGAACAATCTTTTCAAAAATCTACAGCAATCATCAACACTTTCTTTAATCTCTAGAAGACTAGACTGACTAGTACTATACACATATATGTAGTAATTCTTCTTCTTCTCGGTTATACCTCGTTCTCGATCTCTACTGCAAAACACATTCAAATGTCGATCTTAATAAGTTAGATCTCGCATTTAAAGATCCCGGAGAGGTAGCTTGCAAGCAGGTTTACCAGCGATCTGCTTCTCTGAATTGAGGAGAAGACAACCAGTGTAGTCAGAGTAATTAGTCAGTGTTGTTCCAGCACAGGGAGGACAGGATCTCACTATATTCATGTCTTGCACACCGAGAACCAACGGGAGATCTCTTAGAAACCCAGTGACAGGTTGACATGGGTCATTTGCATCGCTTCTTGCGAGTGTACAAAAGTTAATGCGATTTCGATCCATGTGTTTGGGAATACGCGTACAAGAAGTGTATGTCTTGCAAGCTCATTCACACATTGCGTGAGAGTGAAGGAAGTTGGTTAAAATTGAATATCAAAGAGAGGATCTTCACACAAAGTGGATCATGGTGCGAGAGACTTAGTCTTGAAAGAAAAGGTAGCTCGAAGAGGTGAAAATCTGTACTATTTATAAAATTAATTGTCCGTTCTATAGCTCTAAACACCATTCAAAAACTTACTTCGTTCTATAGGTTATAATAGTTGCGGACTAAAGGGGCAGCGCGATCGACGGAATAATTAATAGGTTCAGCACCTGGAACACGAAGGCATCTACGGGTCTGTTTGATCGAATCTGTGATGATATGATATTTCTTCTTCGATGAGGGAGCAACGGAAGTGGATATTGCCCGTACGGTATGACTTGCGTAAAATTAGAATATTGTGTTTCGGATATATAAGCAGGCAAATGTCTGTTCTTGTCTGTTCAGAGTATCTCCTCATAGGCTGTTAAGAGATCTGTGACTCAAACAAGTCCATCCCGACACATCAGCCAGATTACTCATCGCTTCTAACCTCCTTAAAGCTGCTACTCTGCAGTCCATCACAGAGTCTGTGTGGGCCCTATGTCAGACTTAATCCTTGAGGGCCCTGGTGTCCTTAAGGATTGATCCTTTTGGCCCAGTGGTTTTCCAACACCCTAACGTCAACAAATGATCATGCGTATACTAGTTACCGGCTCCCATGCCTCCGTAGGAATCATAATAACATAACGATATAGTATACCATGACCAGTTTTGTGTGGTATCTCGTTATGCTGAACATACCTTATTTACGCCGCCGAGACTTTTGTAGCGAATCTAATTCTTTGATGGAGACCACTCCATAAGGATCAAGCTGCAAAGGTTTTTAGTATTCCGGGTAAATAATACGTTATCAACAGCGTCACGTCTCAAGCCTGGATCTATGGTTGTCTCGCGTGGTTCGTTAACATTCGGGGGAGTAATTCAACGCTTCTACTTCCTCGTACCGCGAGCCAGCCCAGCCCATACTCGCGAAGCCTAACACATTTGTTTGTAGCACTTCGGGGTAGTAGTTACTGAAAACTTTATTATTTCAGTCAGACATTATAAATCCAAAAGGTGAAATCTTATCCCACGGCATGGGGCTGGACCCAATTTCCGTGAAATGAAAAGAATCGAAAGGAAGTCGTCGTTACACAGAAATTTCAAAGATGAGAGGAAAACTTAAAAATGAGAAATTCCATCGACACGGCTCAGCCAAAAAGGAAAAAATGGGAACCATATACATTTCAATAATCCCGCAAAACAGCAACCAATTCATCCAACCTCCCCACCTCCCCCAGGAGCAAAGCCTCCTTATCCCGCCACTCCTTCAGCGTCTTCAGCTCCGCTGGGGATAAATACTTCTCCTCATTCCCCTTAACATCTGTCCGCTCTGTCTTCTCTAAAAAGAACTTCAATCTATTCCGCTCAACAGCAATCCGTTGCAAACAGCGTGACATGCACTTATACGTATCTTCTAACACCATCGTCGCCACACGATCCGCATTGAAGAACCAGAGATATATAGTGCGTGAGGGTTGCCGTTGCGCATCACGGGGTACTTCCTGCAAGTCAACGAAGCCAGCCGCCTCCATACGTGCAAGAACCTGGCGAAGTTCCTTGGACGCCATCAGGCTTATTTCCTGCAGGAGTTTCTCGTCCAATTTGCCTTTTGCGGCGAGGACGCGGATGACACGGACGGCGATGGTGCCGAATCGGGATTCGATGATGCGTTCGAGTTCGAGGTGGCGAAGACGGCGGGCGAGGCGGCGGAATTCAACGGCCCAGGTTATCATGCCAGAGTGCATGCTGCGGGTGGAGAAGATGTTAGGCTCCTGTGCAAGGAGGGAGAGGTGTTGTTCTAGTTCGTAGACACGATTTTTATTGCGGTTGCGTGTAGCCGCATCTTCGCCGTCATCATCATCATCATTGTCATCGCTGCCATCGTGTCCGTTTGAAAGGGAGCCTTTAGGGTCCGCTCCAGCCATGGAGCTTGACAGGTCTAGGCCCGGATCAAGATCGCCCAAAATGGTGTGTAACGGGATGGCAACAGAATATTGCTCGCCTTCCTCCCCTTCCGGAGCACGCCCCAGCTGTTTCATGCATGAGGGAGTTTTAAGCTCAATCCTGTCGAGAAGTGTCTCGTATACCTGAGAGGTCACACTGGAGATATGTTGTTCAGCCAATCTAACCAACCGCCTATTCCGTAATGCAACCTCGAACTTTTGATAGTTGACCCGGATAATCATATTGGGCTGCTCAACGTAAGTATATATGTAAATAAATAGCACCATCAGAGGTAAATAACTCACATCCATTGGCGCAGCATCTCCATCTATGTAGTCATCACCGGAAAAATCGTCGTCGTCTGCATTTTCCCAGTTGTCCACCTCATGTTCAAGCTTCACCCTCTTATTCGACGAGCTCACCGTCGACTTTCCGGCGCGTCTCTTAGTACCGCGTGGAAATCTGTTTCCCAGAGGTTGCTGCGATATAGTCCCATCCGTCTTTTCTTTTATATATGTCTCCACCCCAGCATCAATTGCCTCTTGGAGCTTCTTCCCCTTCAACCCACGGACGTCTGATCTCGAACTGATAGCCCTTTCAGCATCGTCTACAAGATCTGAAGGACTTTGAAAATGGGCATCCCGTACTCGCATGATATATCCGTAGGCAGCAAGTAAACGTAAAGTAGGGTGTAGTTGCGAGGTCGCAAACCCGTCATGATCGCCATCCATGCCATTTTCCGGTCCTCCTGCAGCATTTTGCTCTTCCCTTTGCTCCATCTGCTCTACACCGTTATTCTCCTCTTCCTGCCCATGATGATGAATCCCATTCTGCCATTTTGATGCTGTCCGTTTTCCCGCCTTGTTTGATGATTGAGGCCGTAGCTCTGGTAGAGTTTCCATATAACCAATCCTCACATGGCCAAAATATAGAATCGTTGACAGCACTTTTGCAGCATAGTCCCCGAGTTTTTCCTCGACCAGCTGCAAAATCTTCCCTGACCGCACCAGATTGTATGCCGTTCTCCAACTGGCTTCGTAGTATGTGATACCATCGTCCAACGAGGTGTAGTGATAGATGAGATGTTGTTGGATAAGCACAGCTAGACCGTGTCTAACTTGTCGGGGGGATAGCTGTGTATTATGGACAACCCTTGGTAGAGGCTGACGGCCATGGTATAGCAGATAGGAAAATATCAACTAGATAAAAATCAATAAAAGGCAGGGAGTTAGATGCGCCTCCATATAGTTTGCATTATTTCGAGGTGGTTTGGTTCAAAAATAATTAACGTACAGAGTAGAGCTCTCCGAAATTGTCCGTAATCAACAGCTTGCACAGTTCTGCTGCATACTAGCAATTCAATATCAGTAGATGTACAAATTTTATATCTGCAAGAAGTAGCGAGATTGAAGCTTACTTGAGACATGATGTGTGTCCCCGTCTTCTTCCTTCTAGAGAAAGTGGCGGTTCCTCTAGAAGAGACCCCAATGTCACCGTTGAATATTCATGGGGTGTGCAGACGAGAGTAATACGAGATTATCGAGCGCATACACAGTAAATCACCACTGATATCCGCGGGTGGGAGCAATTGAATTGTGAAATGTCATCCACATCCAGATTCATACAGTCAGTAACTTGGAACCGGGTTGGCTCTATGTCCAGTCACCTGATATTTCCACCACCAGAAAATATATAACTACGCTATTCCCTTTTGGGATGCTTCCAAGCAAACGCGGAAATGGTATCGGAGAAATTCGGCAGCCGAATGCCAAGCCTTCGTCAACGCAGCCAATAAGAGGTGGGTTCTTAATCAGCTTAATCAGCTATCGTCTTAGTCAGCAGTGCTGCCCCGTTTTCGAACCTCAACTTGTGGGCAAAGATCAAAAGATCAAAAGAAGATATTCAACGAAACGGCACGAAACAGTCGCAGAGACGCTGTTAATTCACCCCTCCCACCGCCAATTGCAGCCAATTGCCCTTCTTCCCTTCATTCCCACTCCGCTCCTTTACCACCAGGTGCGTGCGATCATGCTTTCGAGGTCTGCTCTCAGCCGGAATGCGCCGCGTTGCCTCCGAAAACAATGCATCGCTCAGCAACCCTCCACTCGCCGCGGCATGGCGGCCGCAGCGGCTCCTACCAAGGGTTTCGAATTCGAGTCCGGCGAATCTGCCGGCGTGAAATTCGCTAATAGAGAGGTTGCTGGACCTACCACTACTTTGTCGCTCGTTGCAAAGGCTGGTTCGCGATACCAACCGTTCCCCGGCTACTCCGATCTTTTGGAGAAATTTGCTTTCAAAGTAAGCCTATTTCCCGCTATATAGCTTTATTTACAGTTTAAATGCTGATCATATGAAAATTGAAATTGATTAGTCTACGACCAAGCGGTCAGCGCTGCGGATCACCCGAGAATCCGAGTTGCTTGGTGGGGAATTGACTGCGTCTCACTCCAGGGAAAACATCGTACTCTCCGCCAAATTCCTCAGCACTGATCTTCCCTACTACGCAGAGCTCCTTGCGGAAGTAATATCAGCAACCAAATACTCACGTGAGTAATGCTCTCTTTATCATTGGGTGGATTAACGAGAAACCCGAGTTGCCAATAAACCTTCTCTGACAAAAAAGAAAAAAAAAAAAATGCTTCTCATCATTAGAACATGAACTCGATGAACTCGTCTTGAACCTTGTTAAATTCTCCCAGAACGGCCTTGCCTCGAATCCAGTCGCTCAGGCTGTGGAATCCGTACACAGCGTTGCCTTTCACCGCGGTCTCGGCGAAAATTTGATTCCGTACACCTCTGCGGCATTCGAAAAATATGTTGAAGCCGAGGGAATTGCCGCGTTTGCTGAAGGCGTATATTCGAAGCCTTCAATTGCCGTCGTGGCAAGCGGTGCCAACACAACAGATTTGTCCAAGTGGGTGGGCCAGTTCTTCCGTGACGTCCCCACTGCATCGAGCACCACCGGACCGTTCAGCCCGAAAGCAGGTGAACCAACCAAGTACTACGGAGGCGAGGAACGAATCGCAAGCAAGGCTGGAAATGCCATTGTGATTGCATTCCCCGGTTCCAGCGCTGCAGGTACCGGTACGAGTTACAAACCAGAGCTTGCCGTAATTTCTGCGCTCCTTGGCGGCCAGTCGACCATCAAGTGGTCCCCCGGATCCTCCCTGCTCGCCAAGGCCATCGAGGCATTCCCTGATGTATCAGTATCGACAAACAATGCCGTATACTCTGATGCGGGCCTCCTCTACGTCACCATTTCCGGCAAAGCGCAGAGTGTCGCGGCCGCCAGCAAGAGCGTTGTCGAGACGATCCAAAAAGTCGCAGCTGGCAACATCAGCGCGGAGGATATCAAGAAGGCAACTGCTCTCGCCAAGTTCCGTGCGCTGGAAGCTGGAGACAGCTCCGCACTCAGCCTTGAGTTCACTGGATCCAAATTGGCCCATGGCAGCAAAGCAGTCCAGATTACCGACGTTGGCCAGGGCATTGAGAAAGTCACCGAACAACAGGTTAAGACGGTATGCCCTACTCCATTTCCATTACTCATCTCCCACAATTTTCGTTGAATTTGAGCTAATAAACAAAAATCAACCAGGCCGCCAAATCTCTCCTTTCAGGCAAAGCCTCCGTCTCCACTGTTGGCGATCTGCACGTCCTCCCTTTCGCCACCGACATTGGCCTTACCGTCTAAATACTTGTAATTGCTACTGCGCCTACAATTACCTTTTTTACCCTGTTACATTAGAGAAAATCCTCCTCCAATTTACTCCTCATTTTATTCTCTCTTTCCAATACCCGAAACAAGAATGAAGCCGTGAACCATCTAACTCACATCCGAATCCCACTCCGTACGTTTAAAATTATTTCAGCTTTTATTTTCCGTTTTTGGCCGTTGCACTTTTTGTAAACACATAACCTCACATCTCCTTCCGGACTATCCATTTTTTTTTTTTTTGGTCTTTTCTTTTTGTAATTGTATTTCGAACAACAAAACCCTACACTAGATTAAAGTATATATGAGTGGTAGGTAGCTCGTGGAGAGCCAGCGAGTGAGACAAAAAATATCAAAGAGAGGGATGAAATAAATATACACAAAAAAAACATTAGACGCAGGTAGCATTGTCAAAATTTCAAATTTTTCATTTTATATTTTTCAATTTATATTTTCAGTTTTGTTCTTTTTGAGAAGGATAGTTGTTTTCCTAGAAGCCTGCGTTGGAGTAAATAGGGTTCACATGGCAACAACATACCAGATTTAAAATGTACTATACGTACTTCATCTCCTCTCTAATTTATGGCACTTCAAATATAGCCACAGCCTTCGAATATGGATAAAGTAAATTCAAATTGAAGGCACAGATAACATGAATCAAAAGCTTTTGCGGGTACCAATGATTATATATTCTAGGATGTAACTAGTCTTAGGAAATACTCCGGAAAGGCCAGCTTTCTTACATAGTCCGAAAAATCGCGAATAGTATATAAGGAACAGAAGGGGTCACGCATAAATCAAGAGCGTGGAAATGGGTATATAGAGAATAATCACAAAGGCAAATAGGAACGAAAACAGACAACGAACAACGCCACCAACCATACCCATCATAGGAGCCGTCAATTTATCACCCCAAAACCGAAATATCCCCGCATATCCCCTGGTCCTTCTCTGATATGGTTCCATCAATCGCCCCCACCACCCTCCACCAAAACTTTCACGACAGCCTCATGGCCCTTATGTCTCGCTGCCTTCAGCGCCGTCCCATACTTCCCCCCTTCCAACCCGACATCCGCGCCCCCACGAACCAACAACTTCACAATCTCCAGATGCCCCTGCAACGCTGCCGCTTGCAGCGCACTGCCAAACTGATACCCCCGCGCGTTGGGGTCGGCATTATGCTTCAGCAGCAAAGCAACGATTTCTGCATGTCCCTTGAAGCTCGCGGCCTGGAGCGGGTTGCCTAAGAAGAAGCGCTTGTCGCGATTTGGGTCTGCGCCGCGGGCGAGGAGATGGCGGACGATTGCTGTATGGCCCTGCGTTGCAGCGGCACGGAGGGCGGGGATGAGATGATGCGTGGGGGCTGGAGAGGGGGAAAGGGCGCCATTGAGGAGGTGGTCGTAGTAGTGAATTAGGAGGGCGGTGACGATAGGTGTGCGACCGCGGATGGAGGCAGCCTTGAGGGCGAGAGGGAAGAAGGATTGGAAGGAGGTCTTGTTTGCTGGGTGGTTTGTGAGGAGGAAGCGGAGGATTTGCACGTGGCCGTCGAAGGAAGCAGCGAGGAGGGTGTTGATGTAGATTTCGTTGTCGAGCGGTGGGTAGGTGGGTGGCCGGGAGGTGAGGAGGAGGTGGAGAATGGTGTGGTCGCCGAGGGAGATGGCGGTTTGGAGGGCTGTGTTGAAGGATTCCGGGGTGAAATGGTTGGGGGGCATTTTGAGGATTTCACGGACGGAAGAGATGTTTCGGCTCTTGACGGATGTGAGCAGGCAAGGCTTGGACGAAACTCCTTCGACGAGTGTTGTTGGGGAGGTGACGAAAGAAGGTTTCCAGCGGTCGGTTTTCTTGTCATGGTGCGGTTGGAATGCTGCGCTCGCGCGTAGTTTGGTTTTAAAGTTGCTGTGAGGGGATGGTGGCGGTGATGCGGCCTTCCGCTCCATAGTTACCCCTCTATTAAAGGTAACGAAACTCGATTTCTCGGGAGAATCCGCATCGTCAGGGTCGGCGCCATCACTAGAAGAGTCTGTATCTACTTCTTCCCGTGGCTGAAAGTCGCCCGACTCCACTGCCTCTGCAAACCAATTCAAGATGAACTCCCTATTTGCATCAAAGGCCGCAACAGTAATTCCAATGTCCGCCAGCTCCCTGCGAATTGAACGCCAGGTGAGCTTGTCGTTGGAAGACAGCGAATCTGCGGTCTGCTCAGAATGGAGAGAACTTTCGCGATTCCCATTTTTCTGCACGGAGAGGTAGCGATTGAGCTTTTGCTGAACGGTGAATTGGGATATGCTGGAGAAGAAATTAGTATATTGAACATCAAACAGGGACATGTTCCGTAATTGGTATTATAATAGAACCCCGCCCACCTAACAAAGGTATTCAACATGGCAACATTGGACGACAACCGCGATCTCAACTCTGCAATATCTTCCGCACCCCACTTCACCCTCCCCCATGTATTAGATTTCTTCCTCCCCAGACTTTCATATCTGTCAATCAACGACTGCAAATCGACCAGCACTCCGTTGCACCCATCTGCGACGACACGCAGATTCTCCTGGGCACTGGGTGATAGGGACGATGATTCAGCAGCGCTCTTTCCGGTAGCGCAGCCATCATGACTTTGGCCTTCTGGGAAGAGAATCTCCTCGGCCTCTTTCAACACGGCATGGAGTGAAAGAACTTCAGAAGATAGACTGGCAAAGCTGCTGGGGGCGGATTTGCAGGATTTGTAGAGTTTCCAGGAAAGAGTTGTGAGAGAGACGAGATCTGTCACAGAGTAGCCGAAGCTCATTGTGCAGCTCGTGTTTTTGTCCGCGTACTGTACATCTATTTGACCGATGGCGGCAACCGATCTTGTTAACCCCGATGGCTGCTTGTGCTCTTGAGCACCCAGCTGTGATTCTATGTAAGTGATCTGGTCACTAGCGACACGTGCTCTGGTGGAGGCTGTGCTGGTCAGCGTACCGTCAAATTTTCCAAACGACGACCTCCTGCTGGTGGGATTTAAAGAGAATTTTGCAGGAGATAATTAAAATAAAATTCACAAAGTTCTGTGGGGGGGTATTTGGTATCAGAAAGAATGCCATTAAAATGTCAATAATTCGGACCGTTCATGTGATGGTCGTGGGTGTTATATATAAGATAGCTTTCGTGTTTCAAAATTTCAACAAGCTTTTCTTTTTCACTCAGCCTCGTCCTCCGCCTAATTCGACAATTTGGCCCACAACGATTTGAAACAGACTAAAGGGGGAAAAAAGAAAAGAAAGCGAGGAATAAGGGAAGAAAACCCTTCCGTCAAGCTGGCCTATGAGCCTCAATTTGAATTGCGAGGGCAGCGTTGACGCGGAGTTTTGATACCGAAAGTCGGAAAACATCACCCAGGCTGCCGCCTGCTGGGAGATTGCTACCGGACAGTCGTTTCCTGGAAATTTGGAACACCTGTTTGAACTTCCAGGTCTGGGGTTCTCGGAAAGTTATCTATTGAATGAAGCATACGGCTGTTGTCAAACTTTTGTGCCAATGGAGAAAGAAACTATATCAAATCGGCTGACTCCGCACTTCTCTCTGTAAAAGTGTCTCTCCCCCTGCCAAATCTAAGCCCTAAACCTCAACCGCCCCCTGATCAAATTCCACCATCCTTGGCCCACTCGAATTGAAGCACCAATTCGGGTTTCCCGACCAACTGGGCTAGCCAGAGTTGCATGTCATGATGCAGTCGATGGAACCTCTCTTTCTGATCCTGATTCAATGGCCACAGTCGGTAGGTTTTCATCTTGGCATCAGATACCCATGTCAGGCTCCTTTACAAAGCCTGCCCATTTGCTCCATCGGGGGAGGGTGCGCAGGGTAGTAGTAGTCACTTACTAGCTCCAACAAACAGTTTAAGCTTCCCAAACTCTTCCACCGTAAGGAAGTTGGCCTGCACCACTTGAAAAAGCTCTGTGAATAACATTTCCAGGGTTTATGGCAGCCATGAATTTCGGTCGGCATGCTGTAAACGTATATAGTTGCCTTGAAACGGAATTATATTTCGTTCAGTTAAGTTTCCATAAAGTCGCAAACAAGCGAGGAACACAATACCAACCTTGGCAGAGCGGATTCTGATCGCAGCATCCCTACCCAGGGAATCAATCACAATCGAGGCATCGGACGGATCGGACGGATCGACGTGGTCAAAAGCCAACCTAGTTTCCTAGCGAGCATTAAGAACGGCACGCGTTATTGTGTCTAACAGAGTCTTGGAATGGCCTTTTGTGTCGCTGTCGATGTTCCCGCTCCGAGTTCCATCTCTCCTTCCACTTGGGTCACCTGTAGTGAGGCCACGACATAAAGTAAACGGTCAACGCCGCTGTGTATCAACCGAGGGACCCTTAACCTCCCAGCGCATCCCTTTGGCTGTGGGGTTTAGCCTCACAATTTGCCCAATGAAAAAGTTTTCCAGCTAAATTTCCCAGTCCACGGTAGAAGTGATAGCTATCCAAGGCCGAACTGGGGTTAATTTGATAGATGGGATGAAAATATGGCCTGCAGTTATATAAGAATACTGCGTTCGTTTTTGTAATGCAGATGGGAAGCTACTGTAAGCTCCGTGGGCGAACGCCACAGCCGGGTTGGCCTTAAGCTAGCTGGTTTGGGGTTAGCTCTAAACCCAGCAGCTCGTTTCTGTTGCAAGATGTTATATATTATGAAATGAGGAAAAGATTCTATTTATAACATTATATAGTTTATATATATATGCCAGCTCACATACCTGGCATGTAACGCACCAGGGGTTCGACAACGAGTCAAACTTGGAAAAAGTGATGAAAAAAGAACCTTGGAATAAAACCAAGTATACAGGAGTAATTCCAGACAGGAGAAAACAAAGCGAGAATGGAAAGGATGATAGCCTGCACGGGAAATAAAGGAGGCAAATGTTACTCCTGACGGCTAGGAAGGTCGGATATGAGGTCGCCCTTGCCCTAGTGTTTGGCTGTGACCTTGTCGCCCGTCAGTTTCTCGACGGTCTCCTTGGCCCTGTGTAGAAAAACATGTTAGTATCAGTATATATCCAAAGACATAACAAGAAGGGGAAGAAAAAAAAGGAGGGAAAACATACATATCACCCAGCGCAACCATGCAAATAGTCTGCCAGATGCCCAGCCCAATCCGGGGGGTAACACCACGATACAACCCCTTAATGCCATTCGAGTCATAGATATACTTCAAAGTCGTCCCCACAGTCAAATTCTTTGGCCGGTTGGGATCAACAGTTTTACTCTGCATCTCCACCCGAATAACTTCAATCGGCTGATTCCACGCCGACAGTCCACCACCAAGTCCCGAAGCAATAACTTTCTCAAGCCCACTAAGCTTGTCGCTGTCCTCTTTGCCCGTAACCTTCCTGATCGCCGTCTCCGCCAACCTCGACAAGCCAAATCGTGACCCCCAATTCGTCGTCTGCCGAATCGCCACCGCATTAACCCCCTTATTAATCCCCCGTATCCCCTCCTTGCGGTAAATGTCCATGAACGTCGCAAAGGTACTGGGCGGCTTCACACCCGTCGCCGCCAGCTTGTGCTTGGTGATCTCGACGGTTTTCATACAGGTGCAGAAGCCCATGGTGGCGTAGGCCTGGGCTATGCCGCCGGCCATGCCGCCGCTGATACCGCCGACAAAGTCATTGGCGCCGAAGGATTTGGCGTAGAATTCGGCTTCGGATGCAACGAAAAGGAGGACTGCGCCTTTGGTGGACGCCTCAATCCAGGCCCAGGGAATGAGACCTTGATAATCTATTTTTTATTAAATTTTTGTATTAAAAGAGTTTAGTGGAGGCGCGCGCAAGTGGAAGGGAATAGGGGAAAACTAACAGCCAAGCAGACCGCCACGACCCCAAATCCGACGCATGGCACCAGCGAAATTGTCGCTTCTGTTGGCGGCCATGGTCGTCTTGATCACTTCCAGCGGCTACAGTATGTTAGAGCCATAGCTAGACCTCGTAAGACGAATATAAAACGGGAAATTACCTGTCCCAGCGTCGTGACCCTAAAAAACTTTCATTAGCAAAATATTCCCGGTTTTGCTTCTTTTTTTTTTTTGTCTTGCTTTTTTTAAGCGAAGATACTTACTCAAACATATTCAAACCAGCGCCAACTACAGGAAAGACAAAAGCAATTAGCAATGGCAACTCCAGCTCCTCTCTTTTCTCCAATTTTCATTTTACCCAAGGAAAAATGAAAATAGAAAAATTTAAAAATGGACACTCACGCAGCAAATTGCTAAACTTGACCGGCTTTTTCTCGAGGGGTTTCGGCGAGCCCGCCGCGGGGGAGACTTGAGTGACAGACATTGTTGGCGGGAGGGGGAGCTCGATTTTAGGACACTGGGGTCGCTGAAAGGGGCCCTGACCAAGGGAATAGGGGACGTCTTCGTCGGAGGGGAAGGGAAGAAAGGCGAGAAAGGGGGACTGTTTCTTGTTAGCTTCTCTTAGATTGTTTGTGGATTTCGGGGGAGGGGCGGAGGGAAGCCAGCCGGTAGTTAACGGTTAATTGGGGTGGTGGAGCAATGTAGGGGCAATAAAAGAAATGATCGTAAGTATACACACAGCTCTGGTTTTTTGGAAGTTGTTAGTCTCTTCTAGGCTTCTAGATCAGGGAGCTGATCAAGGAGAATATAGAGAACGGGGGGTTCTTTGAACGTAGAGTAGAATGGGGATTGGGGAGATTCGGTGCCTGAAACTCGAACGTTATTATTGTTGCTGGGCAAAAAAAAAACCCTTGAAGCTCGCGCGAGGTCCGACGGTTAGCCGCAGCCCCTTCAGCCGAGAAACAAATGGCAGCAACAACAGCAGGAACGAGCCAAGACAGCCACTTACCTGCTAAGTCCTCTTCTTCTGCGTTTCTTGTTCAGAGTACAGCGTACAAAGTATATAAAATGATACCAATGATGAGTTCAACAAACGAATCAGGAGGAAAAAGGAGAGAGAGCAAGCGAAAGGACGAAAAGAGCCGCCAAGTCACGGGGTCCAGCTGATTACCGAAAGTGGAAAAAAGGACAGAGATTATATAAGCCACAGTTCTCGGCTATTTTTGGAACCAAGCCTAACTTGGAACGGTTGGCACTTGCATTAGACTATATAGGGACTAGCGTGGCTGTTTGGTTGGGGGCCATGTGGCTGCAGCACGTGATTGTGGCGTTCCTCAACAACCTTCTTCCTTCCTTCCTTACCTTGTTGAGCCCGCTAATCGAAGAGCTCTTGATATTTTGCAATCATGCATACGGAGTACAGACACGGGGAGAGAGAGAGAGAGAGATGATATATTAATACAGGAATTGCTCTAATTACACCTCCCCTAACATTAATAAAGCTTACATATACACAGTATTATACAAAATATTCAATGATTATGAGGGAGTGATGACTTCCGGAATCTACCCAGCCGTTCATCCCAGCCAATTCTGCAATATTTCAATACGAAAATTTACTTAACAAGGAGAATATACATGAAAAAATCTCTTCTACCTTGAGAAGCTGCAGTGCCATAGCCAGCTGGATACAAATACTAACTATACAATGATAATTGAATGAACTAGGCCACCCAGCTGCTGGATGAGAACTTATGCGTACTGGTATCTTATTCTGACAATTCGCGACATATGTGAGACAGGAACCAACAATCATGGGTCTCTCACACACTACATAGCACATCCTAGCACGTCCTCCACTGTATAGCAGCACTTCTTCAAAGAGCAGCCAGCTGAATCCTGGGTTCGAACACCTTCACACTGATTGACATGTTGTGGATAAGAAAATATACCCCTTGGAGAGCTCTCCCGTATTACTGACTCTGGACAACGAGAAGGACAGCGGAAGAAGGTAGAGTTGAATTTAGGAAACACAGGAGTGGATCTTCGCCGCAGCTCTGTGATCTAAGTAATATGCCATCCTCCGGAGTGTGGATATGAATGGTCCCCACCTGCCTGTGTTTGGGGAACGGGTGGACATTGAGCATCCCGCTGGGGTAGTATTGTTGTACCATCCTGAAACTTGTTCAAAAGTTTGATTATCATTTGTTGTCTGGGAATCTACACACTCTGGAGATATTATCGCTCGAAACCGAAGGAACAAAAGCCTTGACTTGCGGCAACCTGTGTACGCTTGCTGTGACGGAAGTTAGCCCCTGAAACCGCGAACATCTCGTTGTACTCTACTATATAACACAATACTCGTGTGAAACTAAAACGCTGAATATGACCAAATGTTTCCCAAAGGGCCACGGCCGCCAGTATCCCGAAAATTCAGAGAAGATAACCATATTAACCTGCATGTGCTTTCAGCATCAGAAAGTGGATGGTCAAATACTATGTAGGGTACTAAGCTGTGATGTCGAAAAACCCAGGTAAGTTATCCGCAATCCACTGTATAAGAATTTGAAAAGATAAAAAATTGAAAATTAAAATCAGGGGGTCGCGAAACGGTGCGAGTTGTGTTTCTACACAAACAGGTCTCCAACTGCTGTTCTCACCACTCCCAAATCTTAGTATCACGGCCCATTCCACTTTCCCCCTTTTGGAAGTCAATGCGTTGATAATATGCTATCGCGGACAGCCCCTTGTCGCTTAAAGAAGTTCCCTGGGTTCGGCGCCATGCTCAACGATGCAATCCCTGCCGTTTCTTCGCGCCAGTCTTGATCATTCTCTGCGCCCGTGCCAACGCTATTCTAGAGGGCATCGAATTTGGTTTCCTGCTGGGAGAACTTCGCAGCGGCTGCACTCACGGAGTTGAGGCCGTTCGAGCCTAATAATAGAGAACTTGAGTTGACCAGGAATTTTGGGATCTGGAGTGAACTCTATGATCAATTGGATCGCTTTTTCGACCCGGGCCTAATTTTTAAAATGTAACGGGGGAGGGAGGAGTTAGAAGAGGCTCTATAGAAGCTATTTCTCCAGTGATAAATCGCCTCGAAACTATCTAGATGGTCGCCCCAGTTCCATAAAAAAATTTTGTGCGGTCCATACCCGACACCCGCGTTGCCACCGGCCAAGATAAAAACCTTGCCCTCTTGGCTAGGAACATGCTCATTAGTGAAGCCCAGGCTGGGCGGAAATCAATGCGCAGACAGGTTGCAGAGGGCTCAAAAACCCTATGTTTGAAATGAGCAGATTAAGATGGTCGTTTGTTGTTGTGTTGTTCGGTGTGAATCGCCTGGTAAATGCGACTATGAGCGGGGTGCGCGCTCGCCTTTTATCCATTTCAGTTCAAGGTTACGCTCGACAGCTTGCAATATTGAAAATGTGTCACCACGAAGCAAGCTATCGTATAGCCTCCCCTCACCCCTGTTCATGAGCAAAAGGTTAGATCCCGCGGGGCTGGTGCTGGTTTGTGCGGCATCTTAACTCTAGGAGGCGGCTGGGGTCTTGTCCAGCGGCAGCTAGATAAAACTGCCCGAAGACCCAGCAGGGAGCCGCCATGTATCCCAATGGGTTGCGATCGAAAATGCGGATCACCGAGCCCGGATTTTTCTGGGATACTGCTCAGCCGACATTGATATTCCTCCCTCGAGCCCCCAAGCAAGGATATATCAACGAAGGGTATACTAACATACAAACATACGGCATCCGGGTAGATTAACAGGAAAAAAGAATGTCAACCTCAACCGAATTTCAACGTCAGTATGCCCTTTTTCGGGGTACTATATAAATAACCCACCAGAATTACTCCGCCCGAGAATATCCATCAAGTTCAATTAACGACACACAGAGCCGAAACTTTACGTTCATTTGGATCAGCGGTGATAATGAGAGGAGTAGGTAACCCTCAGCTTCTTGACCAGAGACGGAAAGGATGGTCCAAATAAAGAGAGTATACTAAAATTAGTGCAGGGGTGTATTGCCTCACAACAGCTGCTATCAGGGAAAGAGCTGAGGGCCCAGTCATTATCACTACACAAAATTGAAGGAATGCGTTCCCAACAACTTGAGGCGGCAGACCGATTTTCCTCACGTACGCCCGCCTTTATCCTATTTGACTGATGGAACTCGCTCGCAGAGAATGCAACAATTTGCGTGACGGAAAATACAGCCTCGGTCGTAGCCCGGCAATTTAAATTCCCCAGGATAGTATCTTATACCTGTGCTAGTTCCGCGATTCTACGGCGGTTTCATCCCATGGAACAGAACCGAAATGGCATCCGGAGCATCTAATTTATGGGGAAATACCGCAAGGCGGCCACGACAGGGAACTATATCACCTCTCCCGGATCAGAGACGAATATATCACGGACACGACCATCACACTCTACACCCACACTCTCTACAAAGATTCTGTTATCCCAAGCTTCTGAGAATCAACTGGCCAATCTATCTATAAAGTCTGGGATGACAGTCTCCCCTCCAAGATTAAGTCTCCCAGAATTCCCCTCTTAGTATGGATGAATAGGTAACTTTCTGGAAGATGAAACCTACCAACGCAGTTCATTCTTCATCTCAGAGCCACACTGGAATTTCCCAGCTTTTTTGCTTTTGAGTTGGGGGGATCATGAGATCGATATGCTGTTAACGAGAACTCAATGTTCCCACAGCTACATGCGGCATTTTCCTGACAGTACAATGAAAAGTTTTTGATTTCACGATCGTTCTCCAAAATCCTAGAATCACAGCAGAATTGGAGCGAACACCTGTGACAAATGATGAGATACAATATCGAGTAAGGTGCTACCCAGGCTCCCTTTCACTAATACATTCCACGCTAATCTGTAAGACTATCATAGAGATTATCTCGATATTGATCCAAATCCAATTGTGAGAGTAAAATCCTTCTTACCGACAAGTTTGAACAATCATGAGGGTTTTCCTCGAATCAGGCGTTTTCTCGGCCAACACCTCGGACTTAATTTATTTCTCTCCGAAATTGAGCTCCCAGTTAGGAAGAAGCCATGCAAACACTTCTCAGGAACCATGTTTTAAGGGATCCTCCCCTATCTTCGTTTCTCTTCAACTGTGGATGAGCATGGCGAACCATAAATTCAATTAATTGCTGAGGTTTGTTGATCAGGTAGGTTATTTTTTATACTTACCTTTTTATTTTTTATTTTTTTATTTTTTACATCAACTTGAGGAGGCACCGAGTAACTACGCGTACGAGGCATATCTTCACGAAATTGCCGGAACCAATCATTTGTTAACTCTACTCTATCTTAACAATTGCCAAGCTGAAATAGGTAATCCAATCAATACAACCGGAGCCGATACGAAATGAAGTCGCTTCTTTCGCAACACATCAAAGATTCCATACGGCATTTCTGATTTTCATGACGCCATGCTGTTGTCTATAAAGAGCTACCACGGGAATTCATGCCTTCAGGCATATTAAATTGGTAATGGATATATATATTTATTTTTGAGTGGTTGAAAGGGCTTCGCACCCATGATCCATATTGAAAGTTTGAAATTGTACCATTCTAGAAGTAGCCTCCGTGAACCCGATGTCAGCCTTCATCCCCATGAGACGGCTAATTTATGGAACTACGCACAGAGCCTTGTATCGTCCAAATCAAGCGCAAGAAATATATACATTATTCACAAATTTGTCTTGTCGCTGCGCTGGTATTGGGTGTTGAAGTTTGTAAGGCTGAATAACCTCATTTTCGGCATGACCTTAACCTTAGACAAGTGCTCCTTAAAATGGAGTGCAAAAAACGGAAATCCAGCCAGCGAAATCAACGAGATATCGAACGAAAAACTATAATACTTCGCGGGGCTGGCTCCCATTCAACGTCGTCGACTCCTGGCGAATTTCACATCTGATTATTCCAACACATTTGGAATAGCCGGAATGCATAGCAAAGGACTCATATGCGGCGTTCGTTATATGGGATTATATCTATCGTACTTCTTAGCGGTGCCCTGTGAAAGATTATATGTGTACTTTTGAAAGAAATGCACCAACTCCGCTCGTTGTTGCATAATTATATTTCAAATAGCGGCTTGGAGAGTTTCTTATTGTCACCTTTTAGCGGCCTGACTGGCTTACAATTGTCAAACTAAATAATTGCAACAACCACAGCGATGACGGCGTCATGGAGTATTGCCAAGGTGCAATGATAACATAACCCTCAAGAAGAGTGTCAAGAAAGTACCAAAACACAAAGCCCAAAACTTTCGGTTCACCACGTAGCAACGCCAGCTGTCCGTACAAATCTTCGTATTGAACAAATATCGATACAACGCGGCGCTCTTTATATCTACTAACGATTTGAAGTTTAAACAGACGGCCAGCAGGACAGGGCACATGAGAATGTCTGCAGCATTGGAGCAATCAGAGCCTATTCCTCTCGCTCAAGAGTCACATACGCAATTCATTCTCAAAGAGCCATTAAATGACGGTGAAATCATGACCAATCAGAGAGCTGTATTTAAAACGTTTTACCTAAATTTGTCCGCACAACCGAGCTTGAAAACAAACCAATAAAAATGAGCTGCGCAAACCCCTCTCTGGAAGGAAAAATAGTTTTTTTAAAGTTTGAGATGAACCCAGATCATCAATTTGCTTAAAATTTTGGTACTTGGAGCTAACCCTATCTATACTGGTATAACGTCTAGCGCAAAACCATAAACTCTTTTTCAACCTCCTCCTTACGTGCACCAGGTTTAGACACATTTGCCGAAACCTCCCCAACCACCTCCTGTGCAGACGTAGCAATTCAATTGTTTCACGCATTGCGCTGAGCGGACGCAAAGAGGACGGCAGCGTGTGCGAATTAGATCATTCCTAGGCGCCAACGACGTCATCATTTTCTCATTGCCCATATCAGCAAAAATAGATTGAAGCTGTTCCGCAGATGGGTTCCGGATCTCGTCCTCGCTGATCTGAGAGTTATCCAGATTCGCCCACAAGTCTGTCAGACGTTTCTTTTGCCCAGGGTCATCAACGTGTCCATCGAGGAGTTCCTGCAGGGCTTCAGGGCCAAGGCGCACAAAGTCTATAACATTGCCTGATCCATCGAAGGAGCGAGTAATGCCATTGTCATCGGTATGAACGAAGCCCTCCGGATGGATATCCATGAGCCTGATTATGGCTCTGAGGGATCCCTGCTTTTAGAAGCAAAAAAGGTTAACTCAAGTTGTTTTTTTTTCTCTTTCGGATTTGATATTTTTGTTCACCTGTGAGCTTGCCTCCTGACTTGCAAAAAGAGCACCAGCACACAGCTGGAGGGTGAGGGCTACTGGGACAAGTGAAAACTTCATGGTGTATTTGGGACTCTTTTGCCCAAGCTTGAAATCTGCTTGAAATCTGCTTTTCGAGAACAACGAGGTAATGCAAGTCGGGAGGCACGTAGCGTCCTTCAGAAACAGGGATTTATTTTCTATGTCGTTGTCTATTTCAGAAGAAGGATGGCTAATTGCAACTGGGAGATTCAATCATCTTAATATATGTATTTCTTCCTTATACCCGTTTTAATCTCGCCTCAGGCGTTCAACATTACCTATGGAGTAGGTCGAAGGATAGGGGATGTTTCTTTGGTAGGATCCATTTCCTGACGAAAGGGTACTCGAATGCGATCCCCGGCAGATATTTCACTGTCCAGCCATTGCAAACATGATAGCGCAATGGCGAAGAATAGCCTAAGACGGAAAAAAGGAAAATTCTTAACACACTAAACACCCATCAGGCCATGCCTCTAACAGTTATTGCAAGCATGATTGAATTAAGGTTCTCCTCAACTCCATATCAGCCTACATCTCTACAGCTATCGATGTGCCAAATATATGTTGGAAGGTAGTGGACGTGAATCTGGAACGGTTTGTTCCTGACATAATTGCCTAACCAAGGTATGGAAAAATATGGCGCATGTCCCTCCATTTGCCCGCCACTTAACACCCCGCATCAAATTCCTTTTTTTCAATTAGAGAAAACTGAATTTCCAGAACGGGACCTCCTTTCACATCTTAATTCACATATTCCCGAACATTGCTTGTCCCCTACCTCTGGTGGCTTAGCCTTTTTGTTTGTTTTTTTTTTTTTTTTTTTTCACCCAGCTAATCCTCTTTTTTAAGCTCTCACTTCTCCTCGAAAATAGCGTAGCTACTTCGTTCGTTCAGGGGATCACTACTGTGATTCCATTGAAGCGGCGCTGAGTATGTCATATATATATCTATACGAAGTACTTAAGTTTTCTTGGGCGGGTAGCTAATAAGCGCCTGTCTGGATGCCGGATGCCGGGATGATAGCTCAGCACGTGTCTGTGAATAAGTATCCATCCATTCAGACCCGTTTAATGTGCCAGCGTTCTACTTGCCCACGGCTTCGTGAGGGGGTTTTCACCTTCTAGAAAAAGTTATTTCGATTTCGGAGCCCGCAATTTTTCCTATGATTCTACCGAAGGGCCTGCTCAATTCATTCGGCTCACTCCCGATCCTCAATGTTAGGGCCACGGGGTAAAGGTAGTAGACGATAGGGCTGCCACCAGTAAACGTTCAGATATTCGAGAATTCTCCGAACGCCGATGTTCTCTATGTTTTGCTGTCGCAACCTTCTTTAGAGAGACACACATTTCGCGTGAAGAAAACTGCTGCAGCTGTCAGAAGCATACATCGTCCGCTGCATTTGGCACATGAAACACGAATCCTAAGGATGTAGAAGAGGGAGGGAAGTGATAAAATTCGAATCTTTCACAGCTTGCTAAATGGTTTTATACTGGTGTCCAAAGAAGTGGAGGGCTTCTAGATGAAAAAAGGCTTAATAGATCATCTAAACATATCGATTGGACAAGGCTATTTGACGACAAAGCACCGCACATATGGGGCATGATCTTGGTCACCCGGTGTCGGGCGCCGCGCATGACATTTCACTTTCCTACCATTCGCTATGAAAAAGAACAAACGGTTCAATGGTTGGGCGCAGAGATATGCACTACTAACTACCTAGGTACATAACGCGGGAGGATATTTACAACCCCACTCCAAATGTTTCGGCCCCATTCCCCAATTCTGCTGTTGAGCCAAACTCCAAACGGAACGTGGGTCGTTTTCAGGGCGCAGATTTCAAACAGCCTGGCTTTATGAAACCCATGGCTTTACAATGGGTATTTCCTCCCCGCCCACAGGCTGGGTACACAATTGGGGAAATACTACGAGAAGGTTGCGGCTCCTCTCAACTATAATCGGACGTAGAGCTCACACAAGCTTTATGAGGCCCCACCTGAGGATACGAACGAAATAGTGGCTCATTAGATTTCAAGTGATCTGGAAGAAATAAAGGGAAAAACAGGTTATGGCCGTTTTGGCGACTCACCATAAATCGACCCCACCTCCCCCCGACCACCAAAGCGATACGAAATATTTTGAATAAAACGAATAATGCCAGCCAGTCTTGCAAAACTTAAATCCTCAGCAGCAGCTACGTGGGCAGAAGCGTCGAGTCGAGCGCGTCGGGTAAACCCCCCATTTCCAAGCAAATTTACGGCCTGGCTGATAGAGGGAGAGTCTTTGGCGACTTATCCCCTAACTGCGACTACGCAGCCATATGTTTCAGTCTTTGGAAATCATACGCTAATTGGGTGATCGTCGCATCATGACTTCTTCATGAATGATTCGGGCGCAAGACCCCTTGAGGGCATCATCTGCGCCAACTCGGAGACGAATGGCCGCTACCGTGTCCTGGCATGGGAGGTGGTCACCATTGGTAAGACTCAAGGCTTTGAGAGCAAATATTTTCATTAGGAAACGCTTAAATGAAATGGGTAAATATAGAATGCGGAAGATCCATTTACAAAATGTCTTAATAAAACCGTCAACCAGACCAGAAGTTGCACAAGGCGCACTCTGGTGATTTTCAACGACGCCAAGAGAAGTCAGCTTCTTTGCCTCGAAGTGTGGTTGCTGTAGACGTGTTCATGGCCTTTTCAATCCATAGGTTACGGTATATCGCTGGCGAGAGAATCCTGTTGTATGGAAATGTAAGGGATGTTAGGGACTTGGCGCATCGCAATGATTATAATAGTATAAGGTCCAGCGGAAACAATTGTTGAAAATGGAAATATGGCCTTCTTGCCTATTAGGTACTGTTGTGGGGCATTGCTACTATGACTATGGCAATGCTAGAACACTGCGTTGCCTTTGTCTCCCCTGAATCGCAGTTCCCTTGGCAATCAGCCCTCTTCTTTTCAGCATCTGCGACACAGTCTTCACGACTTTGAGGAAGTTAGCATGTCGTCGATATTTTTATATTGTCGATTTCCGTAGGTATAGGGAGTAGAGAGAGGCTACTCTCTCTACCTTGGAGCTTGCTCACTATCACCCCTGCTTAAATGTTCGCAATGGTTCCTTGGGTCCCGCGTGGGGCTGAATGTTAAGCATTTTAGGATATGAGCCCTATTAATAATACTCCCATTAGTATCAATCGACCGTCACCGTCATCATATTTCCTCCTTTTCATCCGGATCGCATGCCTTGACAAGCATGTCCCCAACAACGTGGGATTGGCTGAAGCAAATGCTGATAGATTTACAAAGGGTGTTGAATACCCTCTTCCGGGGACGTTGCGAAGAACCAATTAAAGTACCACTGAATCCTGATCTCTTCTGGAGAAAGTATCATAAGCAAAGTGTCAAAATACTAGGTTCCGAAGAGGGATTATCCACAAATCGCTCGAGCGACAAAGTCATTTTTAATGTATTGCCGTAAAAGGGAGCATTTCCCGCTCGGAGAAAAGCCTTTACCCACTTCTGGCATGAGAGATATGGGGAATTTCTTCCTCAAAAGAAAGGCGTCAATAAGTTTCGAATCAGTATAAAGGTCATTTTATCAGCCAAGAAGCGGGTAGCTAATCCCACATACCAGCTCAGATCTTAGATTAACTCTCTTTTTTTTTATTTTTCTTTTGCCTTTTTCTTCATTGCATTTAGGTATATATTTGGACCAGATCCGCGGGATGGTCCTGGAAGGCCAAAGATGGAAAAGGACGAAAAATTCAGCATCATATTAACATCCTGATCGACTCAATAGCGGGTAAAATATCATCTCAGTGACCAAAAGTTTTTTTCTAGAGCCTGCCTTTCTGTTAACGGTAACAGTAACATCAAGCCACGTCTGGGGGAAAAAGTGCACCATCTTGGAGTTATTTATCAGCCCACAAATAGAGGTGTTCTGCAATATTTAAAAATGCATCTTTCTCCGCGACAATACTCCGTACTTATACTTCATCAAAAGAGGCTACTGTCTGGTTTATGATAACCTCGCCAGGTCCCTATGAAAAAGGCATTAAAAAAAGTTTAAGCCCGATGACTTCTTGGCAAGCAGCGAAAAAGTCGAGGATCGTATATATCACCTAGCCATGTAGCCAGGGTTCCAAACCCTTTGCCTTACTACGGCCCACTAGTTATGCCGTCGTATTAATATTACTTCATCCTGTTGACATCATGAATGCGCCGGGTAAGATTTTGTAGAGCTCCACTGTTATCAGCGAGGACGGAATATACAGGAAGATCCACTGTGGACTGAGGGGGCATGGAGGTAATCTGTATTTTGGCCAGGGATCCTTCCGAGGCAGTACAGAAGAACCGGACAACACTGGTGTGTACTTATTGTAGTCGTACTAACCTGAATGTATATTCTGTATATGCGAATAGAATCGATGGATGCCTCACATTGTAGTCTGTAGATGTAGAAGCACCAGAAAGCAAGTTTTACAAGAAAGTAAATAAAAGTTGTTGAGGCGGATGGGGCGCGTAATCACATTACAGCACTTGTGGCTTGATTGCGTATTCTGGCGCGGTAACAAAGGTAATGGCAATACGGAGTCGCAAACTAAGCGTAAACTCCGCGAAAACTGGCAGACCCTTGCTTTTTTTTTAATTTTTAATTTTTTCCGACTTTCCACCTCCTCCAATCTTGTTCTTCTCTTTACTTTCTATCTATCTCTCCCCCTATCTCTTCAATTGTATTCTGTGTTTTACTCTCTTAATTATCCCCGCCTTATCTCCTCTCCTTTGCTGTTGTCCCCCCTTTTCTTCTTCAGTGAACCATGGCCACCTCTCTCAGACTGGCGAGCTCTGCTCTCCGCTCTTCCTCCTTTGCCTCCAAACCCATTGTCCACTCCGCAGCCTTCAATGGCTTACGATGGTACTCCTCTGCTAAGACTAAGGTCAGTAATCTTCTGCTAACCCAATTGGCTTCTTCCCGCCGATGTCTAGATATATGCGCTGACCACGTCACTTTGTGTCTGTTTTTGGGTTTCTAGTCTCTCAAAGATACCTTCGCCGATATCCTCCCGGCCGAAATCGAGAAAATCAAGCAGCTGAAAAAGTACGATATAACAGAAAAAAAAGAAGATGGGAAAAGAGAAAAGAAATACTCCGAAACATGTACGGATTTGATCTAACAATCATTGGTATAGGGACCATGGAGACAAGGTCATCGGTGAAGTCACTCTCGGCCAGGTGTACGGAGGTGCTCGGGGCATCAAATCTCTTGTTTGGGAGGTATGGATCAGCTCCTGGATTCAAGGCATATACAATAAAGAAGCTAATAGCTACTAAAGGGATCTGTACTTGATGCTGAGGAGGGAATTCGCTTCCGGGGCAAAACTGTAGGTGTTTCCCGCAAGTTCTCTTGGTTTTTTTTTTCTTTTTGACTTAAGTCACGTGCTAATTCCGCTCCCCTAGATCCCAGAGTGCCAGAAATTGCTTCCCAAGGCGCCTGGTGGAGAGGAGCCTCTACCAGAAGGTAAATATTACATGTATGAGTTTTATGCGCAATTCGCCCACGCTAATGGATTGAGCAGGTCTTTTCTGGCTGCTCTTGACTGGCGAGGTCCCGAGTGAACAACAAGTCCGCGCTCTCTCCGCAGAATGGGCCGCCCGCTCCGATGTGCCCAAGTTCATTGAGGAGCTGATTGACCGCTGCCCTTCCACTCTGCATCCAATGGCCCAGTTCTCCCTCGCCATCACCGCTCTCGAGCACGAGTCCGCTTTTGCGAAAGCCTACGCCAAGGGAATCAACAAGAAAGAGTACTGGCAATACACCTTCGAGGACTCCATGGACCTGATTGCCAAGCTGCCCACCATCGCCGCCAAGATCTACCGGAACGTTTTCAAGGATGGAAATGTTGCTCCAACCCAGAAGGACAAGGATTACGGCTTCAACTTGGCCAACCAGCTCGGATATGGCGAGAACAAGGACTTTGTTGAGCTGATGCGTCTGTACCTGACCATCCACTCCGACCACGAGGGTGGGAACGTCAGCGCACACACGACTCACCTGGTTGGGAGCGCATTGAGCTCTCCTATGCTCTCTCTTGCTGCTGGCCTTAACGGTCTCGCCGGTCCGCTGCACGGATTGTAAGTGCCGGCCACTCCTGCCTATATAACCCTTTCAATCGCCGGAAGACAATTCGATTTACTGATACGGGGATATTCTCCTCCTACAGGGCCAACCAGGAGGTCTTGACCTGGCTTCAGGAAATGAAGAAAGCCATTGGCAACGATCTCAGTGACAAAGCCATCACGGATTATCTCTGGTCCACCCTAAATGCTGGCCGAGTTGTCCCAGGCTACGGCCACGCCGTTCTCCGCAAAACTGACCCCCGCTACATGTCTCAACGCGAGTTCGGTCTCCGCAAGATGCCAGATGACCCCATGTTCAAGCTAGTCAGCCAAGTCTATAAAATTGCTCCTGGCGTTTTGACTGAGCACGGCAAGGTATGAAACACACCTCGGACTTGAAGTTGTTTAACTACTGTAGAACGTCATAACTAACGACATTCTCAACCAAAAAATAGACGAAGAACCCGTATCCTAACGTGGACGCCGGGTCCGGTGTTCTGCTTCAGTATTACGGTTTAACAGAAGCAAGCTTTTACACTGTTTTGTTTGGTGTGTCCCGGGCTCTAGGTGTCCTCCCACAGCTGATTATTGATCGTGCATTGGGAATGCCTATTGAGCGTCCCAAAAGCTTTAGCACTGAGGCATATGCCAAGCTTGTTGGAGCAAAATTGTAAGATAATAGAAGATAGAAAGGATGGGCTGGGGTCGTGGTGATCGCCAGTATGTATTTTTTTGGTGTTTTTTTATTTTTATTTTTTTTATTTTTTTTTATAGTTAATTAATTAAATTCTATATATTTTCCCCTCCAATCACACTGAGGAACCAGTTATTGAAAGACGTGACAATATATAGCCCAACATCGGTTACATGACAAGGCAGGAAAACACTACGACAACACTACGAAGATCTTGCCTCTTCTCTCTTTTTCACTTGTTTCCCCTTTCTGTTCTTCTTGTACAAAATAACTAGTGTTATCGGCGTCACAGCTAATTAGCGGTGCAGAGAG
Source organism: Emergomyces pasteurianus Ep9510 (assembly GCA_001883825.1). NCBI lineage: Eukaryota > Fungi > Ascomycota > Eurotiomycetes > Onygenales > Ajellomycetaceae > Emergomyces > Emergomyces pasteurianus. The sequence goes on from LGRN01000251.1 coordinate 28,880, forward strand.
ACTGATACTGAGTTCAAGTAAGTAGTGACTAGTGCGTATACAAATATATATATAGAGAGAGAGACTATGATTTGTACCGGACATTTTTCAAAAATGGCTTGCTGTCGGCTACTGGGGCAAAAGAGCTCAATCACCACCAGTAAACACTGGAGGAAGAGGGGCTGGAATCACACAGGAGAGCTAGCCTCGGCTGACACTTGCCTTCTCTTTATCATCTCCTCCCGTAGTTGGCAATTTCAAGGCCTCGTTATTATGTTCGTCCTCGGTTTAGGTAGCTGTGTTGCTCATATCACGTGCCTTCCCAATAAGGACTAGCCCACCGTTCCTCAAACAGGGAAATTTTTTCCAGCGCGAAACGTCTTGGTTTCTCTTTTTCTCAACTTCAACCTCAACAACCTCAACAACAACAAACTCACCACCCTCATCACCATCTCATTCTTCCCCTTAATTCATCTCCATTCATCCTCTCTTTTATTCTCCTTCCCAGTGCTGTACTCGTATTCACTACTCCCGCAATAGTCGCCTTTGCTCCGTCTGTAGGTCAAGGGCTTTCTGGTCTTTGTAGTGCCTTCTCATTTGCGCCACGACAACGACGACCACAGCGACAACTACAACTACAGTATCATCGGGACTTTCATCGTACTCGAATCTTATAAGTATCATCATCGCTTTGAACTATCATCTGTCCTATCTACTTAGATACTCCCCACCGCTTCCTTGGAACTCGCTTTGTTTGCTTGTTGCCGCCATAGTCTCTCGCAGCAGTAGATAAAAAAAACAAAAAGGGAGAAGCAGCCCTCTTCGTTGGACCGCCTTAACCTTATTCTATTCGCACAGCCACCCTCCATATTCATCTATACACCCTCGTCAATCAAAAACAAATCAAGAAAGCACATTTTCACATCTGGAAAGGAACCAAGGCAGGGCAAACCGACACCATAGCCACGCTCGTTACGAGCTGGAAAGATATTATTTTGTTTTTCATCCTATTTTTTACTTCTTCGGTCATTTTCCTTTTCGACTGGTAGCAACTGTTAAGAAAAACCCTCCGGTTAAGCCATGTCGTCTGCTGTAGCGGAGTTAGATGGCTATCTACAGTCTATGTTGGCGCTTAAGCCACCTGGGGTATCAGCTTCCAAAATCAGCATCATCACTTCGCTTTGTTCAGCCAATGTACAGGTAGGCTCATCTCTAGATTTCCGCCTCAAAAAGCACAAGAGGGGCATAGAAAAGGAAGCAGGAAAACAATATCTATCTAACACTATACGTCTCTGCTCTATAGTCCGAATCCGTCCTCGTTCAAAAAATATATACCCACTTCAAAAGAGCCCCAGGAACACACAAGCTGGGTGTCCTCTATGTCGTAGACTCTGTAACTCGACAGTGGGTAGAATCAGCCCGGAGAGCCGGTCAAACTGTTGGTAGCGGTGCACCCGATGGAACATTTGCAGCTGGTGTTAACAGAGTGACTGAATTACTTCCCGTCCTGATGACTGATATCATAAACAATGCTCCTGAATATCAAAAGGTACGCGTACTCTTAGACACAAAAACCAAAGAAGCGAACAGAGAGAAAGAAAAAAAAAACCATTCCAGGCTACAATTATACTATAAACAAGAAGACGCGCAAAACCACGGCATTATACCAAGCAGCTTTTCCGGCTGGCCGTGCGTTGCGTTGACCTTAGACCAAATATTCCCCCTACCCCTGCGTATATTTGCCCGCCCGTTTAGCATGAAACCTGCGGTTTTATATACCATTTCATTCCGCCTGGTTATAGACTGGCTCATTTTACACTTCTGGCTTTCGATTATCTATCTCGCTTCTTTGTTTTTCCCTCTAATTTTCCATGCGGTGACTGAATAATTCCCACTTACGTATGACCGGTTTTCTCTTTCTAGGACAAAATCAAGAAGTTGGTGGACATCTGGGAGCGTGGATACACCTTCCCGGCGGCTCTGCTCGCTTCCTTCAAGGAAAAGCTAAACGCGCCAGTATCTCAAAGTAAGCCATTTTCCCCCTGGATTTTAGATGACGAAAAGAGAAAAGATCAAAAATCAAAAATCAAAAATCAAAAAAAAAAAAATTCAAACAACACGCCTCTTCTCGCCATTTCCATTGTTCATTTAAAACAAAACAAACTCTGGAAATGTTATTCGAAAACGTACAAAGTCGACAACGAGCGAGAAGAGGACATATTGTAGGGTATGTTGAAACCAGTTTTTCTGATGTATGATATTATTTTTCTTCTAGACGTGGCATCAACTACCCCCGATGGATCACCGGCCCCAAATTTTATCCCCCTAGGTGGAGTTCAGCATGCAGCCCCAGCGTCATCAGCTGCTGCTGCTACTACTGCTGCCGCTGCTGCACCCCCTGGTCAACAAGCGCCAGTGCCAGATACCTCTAGCATCTTGAAGGCGCTGGCAGATATGGCAAAAAGCAACACAGCAACCCCAGCAACTTCAGGCGCGCCAGCGCAAACTAGTTCCCATAGTATATTTAATGCGCAAAATCCAGTCCCGCAAGCCATGCCCGCGTCCGTAGACCCGGCTGCTCAACAGGCCAACGGGCAGGCTGTAAATCCCTACGCTGCTGCTGCTGCCGCGGGAAATCTTGCAAATCAGTTTGCAGGGTTGAGTAATATGGCTCAGAATCCAAATATGTTTCCGAATCAGGCCCAAGCTTCTGCTGCTGCTGCTGCAAACCCTCTGGCAGCAGCAACAGCACAGAACCCACTTGCTGCCCTGATGCCGCAAACGGGTGCTTTGGCTCCAGAGACATTGCAGCAATTAAGCTTGCTCCAGCTCTTGGCTGCGCAGGGTATTCCGCAAGAACAATGGGCTACAGCGCTGCAAATCCTAAGTCTTTCCAACACTGCAAATACTGGCATGGCCAATATGAACCCCGCGGCAGCCCTGGCAGCTTTCGCGCAGCAGCCCGCCACTAGTCAAAATGCCTGGGGCGCCCCAGCACCAGATACTGGATCACGTGATCGTGATCGAGAGCATCGCGGCGGGAACAGGGAGCATGAAAGAGAAGAATATGTCCGGTCACCGCCAGGGGGTTACCGTCGTCGCTCCAGATCACCCGGATGGGATAGACGTCGTGAAGTTTCTCCTCCTCGTCGTCGCGATAGCCCTGTGTATGGGGAATATCATGGAGATTCTCCTGGCCGGAACCGAGACCCGCGAGACGCGCGTGGACGACGGCCCGCTGAATTTCGCCAGCGCAGTCCGCCTGCGAGACGTCGTAGAAGCCCAACACCGCCTCGCAAAGAAGCTACGCTTCCACCTCCCGGGCCCAAGTTTTTGGAATGGGATTACTCGATTGGCCAGGGGAATATCAAAGGTGTGTCTCCTACGCTTCTCATTGTCTTAAATTTTAATACGAGGACTAACATATATTTTTTATTAAAAAAAAAAAACAAAAATAGTTCTCAGCAGAACCCTTTTTGTCGGCGGCGTAACGTGAGTTTTATTATCTTTGATATATATTTTGCATTTTGCTAGCCCAAAATCACCCACCGATATACAGTTCATACTGACACCAAAACGAAGTTCGTCGGAATCTCATTTAAGGTCGCTCTTCGGCCGCTACGGCGTGGTCCAAACATGTATAGTGAATATTGACAAGCGCCATGCTTTCGTGAAGATGATCAATAGACGCGACGCCGTGACTGCTCGCGAGGGTATGGAGCAATACAAGTCGGGTGACATGCAATTAAGAGTAAGTTTCAACTCCCCACCTCCCTCCTTCTCTCACGCCATCCCGCTCCTGTCCCACTAACATTCACGCTTCAGACACGATGGGGTGTCGGTTTTGGTCCCCGAGACTGCAGCGACTACCAAACCGGCATCAGCGTCATCCCCATCGAACGACTTACAGATGCAGACCGCAAATGGATGCTCAACGCCGAATACGGTGGCACGGGTGGAAAGCCCATCGAGAGCTTTATGGTGGTAGAGGAACCCGATATTGAGATCGGGGCTGGCGTGTCTTCGAAAGGTATGTTCCACACAACGCTTCCTCTTCCCACCCACCTTTACACCTCTAACATGAAGGAAATAATATGAAACTAATACAACCTCAACAGCAATAAGCCGACGCATGGCCACCGACCAAGGTGGGAAACGCGGCCCCCAATCGACCCGCACTAACATGGAACCAGAACGCTTCCGCCGTCCGAACCGCGGTCCAATGGACGATGGCCACGGGCCGGGTCCCGCACCACACGGCCCCGCTCACGGCCATGGCCACGGCCACGGCCAAATGTCAACAGCAGCATCAGGCAACAATGGCAACGGCGAGCGCAACGGCCACGGCCACGGCGATCGAAACGAACGCGACGGTTCCGCCAACGCCAACGCCAACGCCAACAACGCAAACGCAATCGGCGTCCCACCCGCCGTGCCAGGCTTTGGGTTTTCATTTCCCGGTATGCCCATGTTCCCACCTGGCTTTATGCTGGGTGGTGCTGGCGGCACTGGCACGGGTGCAGACGCTCAGGGGCAACAGGGGCAACAAGGACAAGCAACCGAGTCGTCATCGACGCCATCAGGGCAGGGACAGGGACAGGGACAGGGACAGGGACAGGGCTAGGGGATGTAAGTTTTTTGAAAACGGGAAAATGGGAGAAAATGGGAGAAAATGGGAAAAAATGGGAAATGGTGTGGTATGGTTGTGGTATCGTGGGTTTTGGCATTCATATATTTATTTATCCAATTCTAGTTTTTTTTTTTTTCCCCTTGTGTCGTTCGGCAGATTCTCATGTCTATTCCGTCTCCCACACCCCCCCCCCCCAAGACCTGTCAACCCGCTGTTTGGCATTGCGGCGAGCAGCGCGGTTGGGGCTCCAAAATTCTGTTTTATGTCTTCATTCTCTCAACTTCCACGGCAGGGGCCACGGTACTGCATACTGCAGGCGTTGCTGTTCGGTGTTTTTCCTACTTCTCCCCTCCCTTCCCGGTCTTATCTCGGAACCGTTGATTTCTGATTTCTCTTCCCTTTTGCTTCTTTACTCATTTTTTAATAAGTCTCCTCTTCTTATGCACTCTCTCCCTTTCTCTTTTCCTTTCCTTCCTCCTTTTTGCTTTCCCACACCCCCTCGTCCCGTATCTTCTGTGTTATCTTTTCCATTGCCCTTTTTTCCATCTTTTGTTCAATTTCAGTCGATCAGTGTATGAATTGAATTGTGCGCGCCCCGATTTGATATTCAAATTACCGTTACCAGAATTCTCCCTTCCGAAACAGATATACAAAAGACTGCCAATAAATTAATTTTTGAATTTATATCTTCGAACCATATATATATTTTCTAACTCTTGATGCGCATTCATTCTGTCGCTTGTCAGTTGGTTTTCTATTAACCCCCCTTCGCCTTCTGCCTGTTTCCTGGACAGTCGCGAGCTTAGACTCGCATAAAGATATAGAAAAGGAATAGCAGCCTTCAAAATTCATCTCACCATGAAGTTCGCCCATTTTTAGGCGTCATACAAAAATGGAATAGTCAAAGCTGAACTTCGCAATGCTCCTGCTCCAAATTGAGTGTGTCTTTTGAGGGGAAATGGTTTTATTTTGCTTATTTTGTTTATATATATTTTCTTTTCAACCTAAGTGGAACGCATCTGTGTAGTAGTCTGCGATTTTCAAATCCAAGATTCAAGTGTCTCTTAACGAAACTCCATACATAGTTAACAAACAGGCTCCCAATCCGTCTCATTAGAAATTCAATGTGATTCATGTAGAGAAGGTAATTTGTAGATACGGAGTACTGGCAAGCGATTTGAGTGATTGCGAACGAGAAAAGGGGATCTAAGCAAGTGAAGGATAGCAAAATAACAATGCCTTAGAAGGTGTGTGTTCTAACTAGGTACTTAAAGTTGAGTGGATAGCTTCTTTGTCATTTTCATACATTTCAAATCTCAGGTACGTGACTACACCTGTAGCAGCGTACTAGGGAAGCTTTTCCCTTTTCCCTTTTCCCTTTTCCCCCCACCCCTCCAAAGAAAAAGAAAAAGAAAAAGAAAAAGAAATAAAAAAGAATCAAAACAAAAAAAAAGGGCGGTGGGGCGGAGCGGCAGCGGCATTCGGCAAATAAACACACACAGAACCCCTTTGTTACAGGGCAGGATATATTTCTTGGAATACTCCGTATAGTCCTCCGTACTCTGTACTGTGCGCCATTGCTGTTGCCCATAGCACGCCTTGCGGCTCCTATTGCTTGCTACTTTTATTTCATTTTTATTTGGTTTAACTTAGTTTAATTTAAATTTAGTCTTTTTTTTTTTTTTCATACTCCTCTATATTTGCCACCTAAAAACGCAAGTCTGTTGGCTCTCTATCTCGGCAATGTGAACGGGGGTTGAAGATGTAGCCGGACCCCAAATGTCGGCATCGATTCGGGCCGGAAAAGAAAACCCCCCCCCAAAAAAAAAAAAAAAAAAAAAGATTTAGATAAACAGTCTGGAATGGCGTCGAAATGAAATCTTTTTCTTTAAAAAAATGGCGAAAGTTACGCCAATAGGAAATAGCCCATATTATCTTGCAATAAATTTTATTGTCCCCAATCTAGCTGTCTAAGAATAATATAGCATCATCCCGACCACTTTCCCCATGGTAGAATGCTGGCGCATGTCAGGGAGTCGGGGGGGAAGAAAAGAGAGAACCAAAAGGCATTTGAAATAGAGGCGGCCCGTTCTCTACAAATCATTGTGTCGGACTCCTGCCCTTCTCTTCCAGCAGAGAAATGAAATAGCTTTATCTTTCTGTGTGCGTTTTACGTCACAATATCCATCAATACCGGCATTTCTGCTCCGTTATTCATTCACAGCTGCGCGCCCGAAATACGAAATTACTCCGGTATGAACGGGCCGAAAAGGAGCTCTGGAAAGTATGTGAGATCATATTTTGCAAAACTCAATAAAAAAAAATGAAAAAGCCAAAAAAATAAAGAGGAACAAAGAAAAAGGAAAAGAAAGGACAAGAAAAGACCAGAAATGAAATGAAAAGAAGAGCAGAAATCAAGCTTTTCCCAAGCTTTTCTCAAAAATCCCAAATCACGACGCATGCATGGTTGCACAAAAAAACAAAATAAAAAATGCCGGAGAGAAAAAGGGCCCAAGCAAAACCCACTGCCAAACCCACATCGCCCACGCTCTGACATCTCCCAATCTCCTCCCATGGGCAATTTTCGTTAGCTTTGACAAAAGTTATAGTACAGAACTAAATGCTATGGCCAATCCTCGCCATTTCCACCTTTGTCCCGCGCGCAATTCTGCCAGACGGCGACCGGCCACACATCGGAAAAGGGGAAAAGAGTTAGGAATGGGGGTATTCCCAATGAGCTTGGACAGACAAAATATGTATTATTACTCCGTATGTAGCAGTAGGCAGGCTTGCGCACGAGCAGCACGAGAAATGAGAAAAGAAAGGTTCATAGCCCCAGCGTTGATTTGACAGCGTAGGATTACACATAACGAACTTACGGAGTATTACTCCGTACACAGGTGATGAGCAAAGAAATGGTGAAAAAAGACCATACTTCATACTTATTATGTATGTCAACTGCCTGCGGGGATATCATCGAAGCTACGGCTTATTGATGGTATTAGCATAACCCAGGGCAATGGAGACCGGGAGGGAGGAATTGGCTCCCTGACTGCTCAGTTTATCGTATATTACTTCTTCTTTCTACGGAGGAGGTAAATAACCCCAATGCGTGAACATTAATAACCTGTGTTTTCTCTAAAAAGAAAAGAAAAGAAAATACAGCGAGAAGTAGGACAAGCATTCTTGCAATCTTGCAATCTTGCAATCTTGCAGCACACGGGTTGTAACGGGGACGGCAGCTTTCTGTCAAAAAAATATTGCTCAAGTCAACAAAACATGTGGTGAAACCCGTTACACTGCAGCTTCGTTTTCTTTTTCTTTTTCTTTTTCTTTTTCTTTTTAGTTTCTTTCGTTTTTTTTTCTTGCTCCCCCTTACTTCCTTTTGCGCCCCGCTTGCCGACGTCAGTGCTCCGCTGTCTCGTGGCCATCGACATTATACATATCATTCATGGTGTAGGATCGAATCCTATTCTCATCCCATCCCGGTAAGGCAGCCTCCCCCGTTCTGTTTCAGCTACAGCTTTAACAAGCACACAATAATAATAAGTCCAACCTCCGCTTGGTATTGGTTCCCCCGTATATACACAGCACAGTAGTCCGGAGACTTTCTTCAATCGTATAAATATCAAAAAAAAAAAAAAAAAAAAAAAAAAAAATTTGACTTTGACATCATTTTCGCCGACCAGCAGAGATCATGATCAGCTAGCCCGGGCGAACTAATTGGTCAAAGCCAGAAAGATCACGGTATCTTTTCTTTCTTTTCTTTTCTTTCTTTTCGATACATGGGGGCTCAGTCAGTAATCCCGATGTCAGTGGCTCTTTTCGACACGAAGCAGAGACAAAAAAAAAAAAGGAAGAAAGTAAAAATACCCATGCGAGGCAAACCCAGAAGGGGGTCTCAACGCCCACGCGAAAACGTGGAGTTTCAAGCCGATTTTTCTTTTCTTTTCTTCTCTTTTCTTTCTCCCGCATTTTTTCCTTAACTACGGAGTACTGTAGTACTTGTTTTGTCCCTTGCATCGTGGGGTAAAATAACGGAACAAAGAGGTAAAACATAAACCCAACCCCCGCGGCCCTCTCAACCTTCAATCCGCTTTACGAATTGATGACGGAGGCGGTGGGGAGGAGCGTGGGACAGGGGAATATTATTTGTTTGGCGTCGCCTTTTGTTTCTTTCTTTTTCGGTTTTGTCCCGCCTATTCTTGGTTAGTTCGGGTATGATCCTCGTCCCAGGATGAAGGATGAAGCCGGCTTCTGGGGAGGAGGAGGGGGGAAGTAAATACTAGCTGGAAGAGCGAACAAGAATACGGGCTAAAACGAACGAGAAAATGATCAAAAAATTGAAAATATTTTACTGGACTTCATAAAGTAAGTCATGAAGGAAAGATCTATATCTCCATCTCTTCTCTGTTTTTTTATTTTTGTTATTTTTCAAACCAGCATGGATATACTCCGTATATCATAAGCTGATTTCTCATATCTCGTTGCCAGTATTTTCTTCGTTAGTGCTCCGTACTCTGTACTCAGTTTGCGAGCTGGAGCTCCAACAGCCAGCAGTCAGCAGCCCAACAGCCAACAGCCAACAGCCCACAGCCGAGAGAGCTGACATTGAGTGAGATCAGACAACCCTAGCCTAAAATGATCAATTTTGCCCTTATCATCCTGGTTTCTCTCCCACAAGAGTCCAAGCGAAACAAAAAACAGTCAGCTCCAAGCAGTAACTTAACTAACTAGCTTATTAACCTCTAACCCCAAAAGGGGTGGGATGATATATCCCACAGCAGTAAGCTTGCTTTTGTATGCAAAACAGTCATAAACAGTACGTACAGTATGTACTCCGTACAATACCAGAAAGTAGTCGGTAGTATCGATTTGGTGCAAATTGAAAAATACGTTAGAGAAAACAGAGAGCTACTCCGTACATAACTACATAAACCAACACGGGCCAAAGGCTAAGCTTAGAAGGGGTGAGGAAAATCATTAACATACTCCAGATTTAGTTAGTTGGGGAGTCAAGGGGAGGATCGTCACAGGCATACTTACAATAGTACGGAGTACTTACATATATAACTAACTATGGAGAATGAGTAACTAGCACATAAAGGAGTACGTAACGCCAGAGCAATCGGTAACTCCGCCTGGTGAGGCAGACACAGAGTGGTGACGATGACGCTTAGTCTGCTGAATTGTACGGAGTTATAACATGAGAGCTGGGCAGAGCAGTTGTGGAGTGGAATACCTGTACTCGTACGTACTCCAGCTCCGATTGTTACTTAACTTCCAGGAAAGGAAGTATGGGATTTAATGAGAAAAAAATACGGAAGAAGGCACAAAAAAAGGACACGCGACAAACCCCGAGATATGCCCCCAGATATAATATATGTTGCGCTGCACAAAAAGTAAATGGATCATGGATCCCCCGCAAGGTACGGAGGAGTGTTTTCCCGCCCAAAAAAAAAAAAAAAAAAAAA
>LGRN01000252.1:0-38790 GCA_001883825.1 Emergomyces pasteurianus Ep9510
GGGGGGGGGGTGCTGGAATACAAACACCCCAGGATCACTGCTGGTTAATGCTTATCAATTCCTCGGGCGCGCTCGAGTCAGCAGCGGCCACTTCAGACAGTTGCGACTGTGTGCGGCGAATGACACTCCCTCCCGAACTGGCTGCAGAGAGATTCGAAGCCATAGGTGGCAAGGAATAAGCAGATGGTGTTCGACTGCGGCGAGAGCGTAAGCTATGTCTGTCGCTGGGCCTATCGAGGATAAAAGAGCCGCTTTTTGGGGTGACGGAGGGATGAAAGCGACTGCGCTGGCTGTGCTGACTACCAACGCCTGATCGATGACTGGACACGAACGACGCGCTGGAACTCACGGGAATGTTGGTGTCTATGTGTATTTGACTTGACGCGCCACTAGTTGGTTCCGTGCCGTGGACAACGGAGCGTTCTGACTGGACTTCTGAAATTATTTCTGGATCGAGTTCTGACATTCCTCGAAGGAGCTCTGCGAACATGCCAAGCAGTGACCTGAATTCCGGCTCGGTCAATGGCACGTCAGCGAATCTGCCGCGCTCGTAGAGACGTACAAAGGATCGACCAAGGTCTGGGGGGTTGATGAGATTAAGTCGGGTTAGATGGTTAACGTACTCGCGTAGACACATGTTGCGGGGTCGCCGGAGGATCTCGACAATCCGTTCATCGGGAATTGGCTGATTTTCGCTTGTCTGATCTGGGTTTTGGTTGCCACTGCTTAGAAGACGAGGATCCACAGGGGCAAGAGACACTGCCTTTGCCTCTATGAGGTGCGGAAGCTCCTTAATCACCAGCTCAAATTCCTGGTTGGGCATATCCGGACAATCAGGGGCGGTCCAACCACGGTGCGAGATATGACCCCATGGCGGCGTCCCTGTGATAGGGATTGTCAAACTAGGGTCCAACCTGCTATTGTCCTCCCCGGTCCTGTCTCTGGGTCGTGATTGCTGAGCAATTATAGCACTCCTGGACAGACCGTCGACAACAAGCTTTCGCACCCTCTTGGGAACATCAGGCTTCTCCACGGGAATCCATGGTTTGGGAATGCCAGCAAGGACACTGCGGTTCGTAAAGATGCGGCTGGCATAAATCAATACAGCCAGAAGCAGTGTTATGATATAAACACCGCTAACGATGAAGATGTTACCCAGGCGGCCAGACTTGAATGACTGGTAGATGGTATCACCAGGGGTGAAGAGTGTTAGGATGAAAAGGACAATAGCTAGAACGGTAAAAAAAATAGTGTAACAGGCACGGAATAACCGCGTCTTCTTCGGCATTGTGTCTCCGTGCCCACAACAGGGCTATACAGTAAAGGAGTTCTGGATGCTCCCACTGTCTCTTCGTGGACTGACGCAGCATCAAGTTGGTGATAGCAGGGTAATACGTACAGAGTACGGAGTACGGAGTACTTTATCTCAATAAACTCATCCACTCCAGTCTGAGCTAACCCAATCGGAACTACTGCCACCTTCTGCCAAGCCATGCTAACTTCCGAGCCAATCAACGATCAATGTGGCTACGACGGAGTATATTTATTAACAATATAAGAACAATTTTCTTCTATTAAAGGATTTGAAAAAGGATTGCAGCACAACATTATTTATAGATGTATTATTTTAAAAAGTTAATCTCTCAATTTTCTGTTAATTAATGCAATTTGTAACGAGCCTACGCCGAAAGGATCAGCATACGATTAGATCTTGTGATACGGAGTACAAAAAGTAGAAAATGTTGAAGAGAAAGAAGGAGGAAAAGACTGCATAGAAAACGGTGGTATAAGGTTTCTGTAGGGAGAAGTGCCGAATAGACGATGTGAGAAACTAAAAGCAAGGAAATGATAATATCTATATATACTATGCACATAGCCGTAGGGCGTACTCCGGACTATGTAACTAATCGCCACCCCCTCGAGTTCTCGAGGCGGTAGAGGTCTCTATATACAGGAGAACCTCTATATAACAATTAAATTTTGAAAGCCTGTTCAATTCGTTATATAGAGAATTCGTTAATAGAATTTGTCATCCGAGGCTAGCTCTCCCGTGTGTATTCCAGCCCCTCTTCCTCCAGTGGCTGGTGATTGAGCTCGCCCTCGCAGTTATATCCTGCGCGCAGATGTTAAAATGCTGCATGGGTTTGAATCACAGCGAGATTGAAAAAAAAAAAAAAAAAAAAAAAAAAAAAAAAAAAAAACACATGAATAGGGTGGACCACTATGCCAATCTCTGATCCCTAGACCAATGACTCTAGAAGTGCCTGAACCCGGCCAAGGGGCCAAGGGCCTGGCCCCTAGAGAGGCAGCATGCCCAAGATTAAGGCCAAAAACGAGCTGCTAGAGGCCTCTGTAGCCACTGAAGTTGCCGGGTCTGAGGGAGGGTGTCATCCGATGTCAGCTCTTCTGTGTGTATTCCAGCCTCGCTTCCTCCAGTTTTGACTGGTGGTGATTGAGATCTTTTGCCCCAGTAGCTGACATTTCATCGTTGAGAATGGACTGTATTCCATTCTGTTTGAGAGAGCTTGAAATTACAAATAAAGAAAGGAAATCAGTTCACTTCCATGACATCTGGGTCACTTCTCGCTTCCCGTAAAATTGATCTCATAGAAGAGCCTAGCTTTTGGTCAAGAGTCTTCCATTTTCTTCTATCGGGGAATACCACCCTCCGTAACTTATTAACCCATGGTACTAATGGTTGGAAGTACTCTGTAAAGTATTTCGTCGCCGAATCATTAAAAACGTCTCCCTGGGCAACCACTCCGATCTTTGCTTCAGCCAACTCATCCATAGGCATATAGTTCCACTTATCGAACTTTGGAACTGTTTTCCCTTGACCGGGTCTCTCATAGTGTATACAAATCCAGTAGAGTACCCAGAAAAATGACTCAAGATCGTGCATAAACGATCGGTCTTCCTTGCCTAAGAGTACTCCTATTGCCATAAATGCGAGGGTGCCAGTTTTTCCCCGCGCTCCCGAAGAACTCTCCCGATTCTCTCTGATCGCGAGGTCGAGATCGATCAAGAACGCCTTCCAGGACGGATTTTCAGGGTCCTCGTTGACCATGAGATTGTTGGGAGAGATGTCGCCCTGGAGTAGACCTGTCTTGTTATATAGATCCTCGTAGCCTTCGATGCATCCCTCGAAAGCCTCAAGCAGGGCGACCCGCGAGCTTGCCTTGTATATGGGCTTTCCGTAATCTTGGACGACAACACGGCGGTGTACCCGGTTAGATATCTCACTTTTTGGATCAACCCTGGTCGACGAGACCGACTGGCGTTTGCTTGGTGGCATCAGCGGATCAATAGACGTGGAAGAACGTTTCCGGCTGGTGCTACTATTTCCACCCTTCCTTGTGGCGCGAGAACCGCTTCTACTCAACGCTGGCCTGGATCCGTTCGGACAGTAGTTGCTCGCCTTCGTGATATCTAATCCTCTTCGGACACCGTTGCGGATGTCATCATCGGACCCTGTCACCCGAACGGTCTCGTGGTGGTAGTATCGAGTCACATTCTTCACGCCTTCCTTCGTTATCTCCTTTAGTAGCTCGCCCTCCTCCTCACGCTCTGGATACTGCCATGAATCTTTGATTACAAGAGGGTGCTCAGAGTCGTTTCCATCTAGATGTGCCTTCCATATCGTTGTCGCCCGCCCAGAGACACACGCTGTTCGACTCACTACCTCTTCGATGATGAGTTTCTCTTTCTGGCCATCTTTATCTATCTCGATGTACCGTGGACCTTCGGCGGGTTCGATGACCGTCGGGTCGAACCCCAGCTGCTCCTTGGTCATGTTGAGAAACCCAAGGACGACTGACACAAACCGCAACCCTTTCTCGTTGATGTCGAACTGCTCCGACGCTATCCCCCCTAGACTGTCAAACTCCCACAGCCTCATCTTCGGTCCGCAGAGTGTGAAACCCAGCACGTAGCTGCGGGAGTCCTGTGCCGCCAGCACTTCCCTGACATATCTCCCTAGGTCAAGCCACGCCTGAGATGCTGTATCGTACCCTGGGTCATTCTTCAGCTCTCCCGGCACCAAGATCCGTGACCAGTGGTATCTGGTGTCCTCGTCTGAGCCAGATTCGTCCACAAAGCCTATATCTATCTTCCGCTGGGCAGTAGAACCTTGTACCGGTTTGTTGGGCCATGCAATTAGCACCCTCTCGATCTCCCGATTGGGCGCATGGATCTGAAAAAATTTTATGAAGTTTTTGACAAGACTTCGCAGCCAATCCAGTACTATTCCCTCTTTTGAATCTGCCGGCCAGTCTTTCCAGCCAGATTCCTCACTATAGAGAGGTTCTTCGCCCTCCTTACACATCTCGAAAACCGCGCCGGCCGCAGTGTCCAACCCCTCGATGTCTTCAAAAAACTTCTCATAGATAGGCAGACCTACAAACATATGGCCGAGTTCATCCTTCAACACACGGTCAATATCCTTCCTGTACTCGTTCGAATTTGTAATGCTGCTCATTTTCCGACTCAGGGGGGTTTGCAGGAAAGTCAAGCTCGAGTGAGGAGGGGGGGTAGATTCTGTGACGGCATCGTAGACTTTCTCCCAGATTGTCCTGTCAGGTTGCTTGTCACGGATCGCTTTCAGCAGTGGGAGTAGAAGGCTAATTTCATAACGCTTGGAGTCTACTTCAGATGAAAGCCATGCAAGATCGCCAAAGAGAGTTTCGCGTCTCCCGCTGGAATGAAGTTCATAACAAATGGGGTGAGTTTGTAGAGCTCCCAATAGTTGAAGCAGTTGCTTCCTAATTCTTCCTTCAGCCTGGTCACGATCGCCCACTACCATATCATGACCATATATCGAAATAAAAACATCATAAAGACCGCAGTATTCATCCAGTTTGTTGCCAATAGAATGGGACTTAATTATCTCCGAGCTTGGGGGTGCCATCACGTCGCATAATAACGGTTAATGTCAATGAACTGGACTTGTCACTACGCGTCCAAATGATAAAAATAAACAAGTCCTTGGCATCCATTGTTGTAACTCTTATCACATGTCAAGAACTGAACATCATGTTGCCTTGCGTTCCCCACAGGGGCTCGCTCCCTGGTGACAGTTAGTTATCATACGGAGTAGTTAGAGCGGTTCGACGATATGTAGAATCACGCGCACATTTGATTATTTATCTAAGTTCTATAATCTCGCTTCTTTAATCTTTATACACGAAACTCGCACGTTAAGTTTTGTCATGATAATCACCCTATTCGAATGAGAATATGTCTCCCAACAGAAATCTTTTATTAATGACTCTTCAAAATCGCATATGGCGGTCTTGAGAGTATTCTCGAAGATTATGCTGCACTTCTTCATCAATTGAAATAACTCAGCAGATTCGCGAGCGTGACAGCAAATCACAATCTTAGCCACACAGCAATGTTTTAGTGAACTGGATACGCGAGAAATCTCGCGCGCTTTCTCAATTTATTCCCAAGATTATTACCAGCGAAGAATCATAGACAGCGTAGAATGAGAAATGTAATAGTGATAGCAATGATGAATCTTTGTCGAAACTTGAGGTTAAAGAATACTATAAAAAACATGTTAAATTACAAAGGTTGTAAAGATTGTTTATTAACCATATTTTCACATCATTATCATCATTATTAAATTGAAGAATGTAAAATCAATGATCAAAAGATATTTCTTAATACAAAGGTCAAACAAAGCTGCCTAAACCATAGATCAACATCATTAATCTTTAATATAATATTAACTCATCTAGGGATGCAAATAAATGATTCAAAGAATCAACACTGAATGACGTGTCAAAGATTTCAAGATGTTTATCAAAAGAAATAACAGTTAATTTATGAATTCTCTAAATAGCTAGAAGACTCAAAGTATTACCTGTCTGAGTATACAGTGAGCAACAGCAACTGAATAATCTGTAAAGTAAGTACTACCCACAAAAACTTACTGGTTATAAAAAACTGCTGTAAAGAATGCAAATTATCAAAGAGAATATGCGCAAACACATGCAGGCTATTTAAAAGAGTAGCAATGATAAAAGTTGTCAAGTTCAACAGCCGATCTAATAACAAAAATCGTCAATCTAAACATCGAAGTAATGATAAGAACGGCGATGCTTCTAATAACAATGCAGTTACACACCAGAAAAATGAAAGAAAATTTAGGTGAATCAAGCTTTTCACTCACTGTAACGAATACGAGCAAAAATTCCATTATTGTTGACTACTGCATCTCGAAAAGCGTGAAAAGATACTCCGTACAAGAGACAAAAATCTAGTCATTCTCGATAGAGAAGACAATGATATTTGTCGGAAACTAGTACGAAACCTAGGTAAAGGCTCAAAATTGCATCAGAAACGATTATTCCAGGATATTTTTTGATATACAATATAGCGCAATAGTATAATCTAACAGGAAACGGTGCAGGACCTAAGCCCTGAACAGCCACATCGCTTATATAGATCGTCAAGAATGCTCTTCCCCTGGGCCGAGAGAATAACCCTATCAATTCCATCCAACCTCGCTTCAGCACGTCCATGTTAGGCCCATAACTCAGTCTAACAAATGGTGATAGGTATCATCGAAGAAATCCCATCTCTTCGCCGGACTCAAAGCCAAAAAGAATCCAGGAATGGAAGATTAGAATAAGGCTTTTGCTGGAATGAAGGGACCTTCAAATAAATTTCTACTTTGGTTTCTCAGGCCTAATAATCGTTTGGGTTCTGGCAACTCGAGCCGATTGTATCATTTTGGAAAGGGTGTGAAAGAAGTAGCATACCTGTAAATTCGCGTTGATTTGCTACATTCATGTTTGACTGCCCACACACGTACAGCTATCAGACCTTCCGCACAATTTGTCCTGGTCGACAAAATCACCCCAATGAAACTTTCAGCGGCTCGGCTTAGTAGAGAAATAAATCAAAAGCGAATAGAATAAATCAAAATCACATCGAATAAAATAATGAAGTAATATGTAGTTAAGTTTTATAGTTAAGAGGCAAATGCAATAGATGCTTGCTCGGCTGCGACGGAAGAGGCGGGAGCATATGTTGATACTCTCTCTTCGTCGTGGCATGGAAAATCAACGCAAGGGTAAAAATTTAACATCTACATAGGGGGCGTTCAATCATACGGGGTCATTTGATAGATATAATGAAAAAATCGAATACAAGCCACAAACTGCCCCCATCTCCTCTTTGAAAAGGTGATGGATGGGAAAGGTGCACCAGGAGTGTCAGGGAGCAAAGGGAAAAGTTACGGTGGGGAGATCGGAGGCAGACAGCTAGTAGTATGGGCAGGCTCCACGTAGGTCAATTTTCGCTAGGCTGCTCAGTTCCTTTCCGCTTAAGAACAATTCCGCCAAGTAATAAAGAGAAAGAGAAGCGCAAAATGTATCGGAAAAGATATTCCTCCACAGCCAGCCATGCAGATCTGGTCAACGTCTGAAATTCGATAGGAACCGATGCCGGGTCCGTGAAAACGGGGGGAGGTCATGGAGGGGGAATCAAACGAGTCTTGGAAAAACAACCAAGTAAACGATATTCTTAGGCCAATCCTGGTGAATATATATCAACAGAAAACATTTCATCGACGCCAAAAACTGCCATTGGGATGCGTAGATCGACGAAAGGAAAACTCGTTAAACAAAAGAAACAGTGCAACAAATGGTAAATGGTAAATGAAAAGTAAAAATATATCATTTTCAATTATTGCACAAAAGATTGTGTCCATACACGCGTTGCAACCATTAACAGTCTGGGAGTGAAATCTCAGTTTTCCACTGCTTGGCAAAATAACTGGATTTCTCCCACCTGTCCATTGGCCAACATGTTTTGATGCTGGTCGCGCCATTCCATAAAAGCGAGTTGAACGGCCTCGTCACTATCAATTGTAACAAAATCTCCATCCTCATCCCGATACCGCAGTCTCACGGATTTGTTCCCAATAGACCGGTCTGTGAATCTGGCAAGTTTTGCGTCCACGCGGTCCGTTAGGGACCGGAAAAGAATATTGCTTGCGATTACTAAGGTGACATAGTTGTCATCGAAGTTAACTTTGGCTTTCAGTTGGCTGGGCATATAGAGTTCCTGTTCAACCTCCTGGTTCACAGGAGAGGGGAGGGCAGACTGCATTGGGTTCGATGTGGGTGCTGGCGATGAGCGGGGTTCAATCCTATTAGAAAGTTGCGGCTCGGGGAAGGGGTTTGGCGGGAGTCCATGGCGTTGCTGAATGCCTGGTGATTGGGTGGCAGTCCGAACAGGGAGAGTGTTATTTATTGGGGAATTGTTTTGGCTGCGGTTGACCGGTGCTCTCATACTTGCCATGTGGGCGGGGATTGGGGGAACAGGTACGTTATCAACCGTCTGCATAGAATGTCCATTAACATGACGGCGGGAGTCCGGAATATTGGGGTTGTGGTGGATGTCAGGGCTGCTTGCAGATCGCATCCGGGCTTGAGACATCCCACCAGATTGGCTATGGTGGGACGAAGAGAGGGGGGGGAGTGAGGGACGCTGGGCGGCCCGTTGATGATTGTTGTTGAAGTATGGGTTCGATGTTGGCCCGTCTCTGGATGCTGCTCTTGGCATTGCTGGGGCCGTGTATCGATTAGAGTCCTCAGTCCATGGAGTTGAAGGGGTGCCTTGGCGGGAATAAGAAAACATGGTTGACTGAGAACTTGATCGTGTGGAAGCAGTTTCTGTGACGGGAGAAAAATACGAATTTCCATTCCGATCTCCGGGAGATATGGCTCCGTTAACAAACTGGGTGGAAACCGAAAGAGGCGGTTCTGGCATCGGAAATCGTGGCCGGCTTGAGATCGGACCAGAGCTGCCACTACCCCCAGTAGCCGATCGAGCTCGCAAACTTGTACTTGAAGCATTCCGGGATACTGAAAAGTCTGAGAAAGTATGAGTCTCGCGGACGAGCTCTTCCTCTGCCTCGTACTCCTCTTGATACGGATTTTGGATTTTAGGACCCATCTTAAGATAAGTGAACTCGGTTTCAGACGTCCCTGTGTGCCGCGTTGCCCGTTCTTCATTTTGAATGGCTCGTTGTGTGTCGATATCTTTGTACCATTTGCGCATGGTATCCTCGTTTTGGTACCGAATGGAAAAGTTGTCAACAACACCCGGATCACCCTTCCAGAAAATTTGGATTTTGTACGACCCTAAATTTGGGTTCTGCTATCAGCAAACTATATCAAAAAGAGCGGCAACAATATTTAACTGAACAACAAACTAACCTGGTTTGTGGAGGGACAAGATTTCGGTAACATTGGCCATGTAGATTCTGCCTTTTAACTGAAGTCGTGGCTTTCCCTTCTGAGCAGAGTTTGGTTTGTCCTTGCTCATAAGCTTAGACTTTTGTTTGTTGGGATTCACATCTTTGCAGCAAAGTAGTATGCGCTCGAAAAGGTAGATGTGATACTGATAAAATATAGATTCATAAGTTAGCAACGATTCCTGCCACACAGTACTCCTGGTTTCGGTGTTTTGGTAGGTGGATATCCTCGTCTTGATTGGCACTATCAATGGCCCAATGGAATGAAACTGACTGAAGCAATAATTTTTAATAGTAAAAGTAGGGGTGAAGTGGAAAGGAAACATATGTGAGAGTACTGTCGGATTGACAATTAAGGTGTATAGGTCATTTGGCAGTACCCTCTCCATAAGAAAAGCCTAGGCATGGAGCTTCAGGAATGTGCAGAGGGTTGGGAATATAGAGTCACAATAGGAACTATTTGTCCTGCCCTTCCAGTTTGGGAAAGAAGGGCGATCATCCAAGTTTAACCTTGCGTTCTTAACGGGAATCATTAAATGATCAAAATTAGACAAGGTATGCAAAAGTTGGTCCTGCCCATAACTATGGGTAGGGCTTTTTGATATGCCTGAAGGTGGACAGGGGAATAGAGTGTGGGGAATGGGGTGTATCGCAAACCATGGAACCCGATAGACCTGAAGAAATGTCTTCTGTAGAAATGTTGGATTGCATATGTAGCGGGTCATAATTCTCATGTCCGGGGTGCGGTAGAATGGATTTGCTTAAACTGGGGAGGCTAAGCCGTTTTAAAGAAACGGAGCGAAATTTTGACCTCCATGTGAGAGTCGTAGGCTCAGGCCATTGAGGGGGCAGATCAGGGAAGGGGGTTCCAAAGGGTACGTATATTGCAGATAGCTTTTGGTGGAAAGGTTGACCCGAAGCCTGAGGAGGGACGTCCAACAGGCGCATGCAAATCTTCCTTGGGCTTCTTTGGAAGGAAAGTCGACGACGGGGAACAGGCCGGAGTCGTGCATTAAAATCTGTAAAAGATGTACGAACCTCTCTTTCTGTATCTCTGCCTCCATCGCCTTTCAACACAGTGAAAGTACCGAATCGTAGCAGTTCGCCAAATACCTCAACCTTTAGTGCTTTCCAATCATCAACACGAGTAGCGAGATCGTCAACGGCGTTAGCAAGGTGTTCCTTATCAACGGCATGATTAGCTTGGTCTAAAACACCCTGAACTATATCGATAGCCGTGGCAACGTCGGTAACAAGGTCTTCGCGATCAGTTTGTTTTTTAAGTTCCTATAAATTTACGATTTTAGTACTCTAGCGCAAATATTCGAATTACAACCAGTACTAATGAATCTTACCATGAGCATTAATGGATACTTAGTGAGTCGTTGAAATGGTTTGACAAAGAACCCGTTCAGGGTAGATGGCTGGGCCACCATTTGTTGAAGGTCGATAGAGCGTGGGGCGGCTTTGATTTTATCCCATTCTTTTTGGCAAACAGCATCACATCGGAGTTGATTGGCAATGAACGGCTCATACTGGCGAAACCCTTCCTGGTGCTGGATAAATAGCTCACCCCAGTTCTGCATATCTTCAGGAAGCGCGTTGTGTTGCTCCATTCGAATAAGAAATCGCTGTGTGAAGTCGAGTAGGTTGTTGAGATTTAAAAATATTTGGTGGCTTGAGTCACCGTTCAAAGCCCCCGTTTCTTCCAATTCTTTCTTGAGCGCTTGCAAGTTCTGGAGGTGATGAACGTAATCTCTCTCGGTTTCCAATAGCTCTTTCAAAATATGTTCCTTCCGGGTAAGCTTGACCTTTTCTCCTTGACGTGGTCCAGCAATCGCAGCAGATGGCTGATAAAGTTGTCCCCGCATTTCGAGAATATCTAGCACTCGACTGACCATCTTGATGACCTTTGAAGCCAGTTAGCAAAAGTACAGTTAAAAAAAAAAAGGCAGAATTTTGCACAGCGAGTCAAGAAATTATTCACCTTTACGAAGCCAGTCGTGTTTTCCCCATAGAGATCCGTGATAAGGAAGCAATCTTGCTGGGGAAACTCCAAATCTTGTAGGCAGGCCTGGAGAAACTTGAAAGCGGCTGCTTTCGGTCGCCTTGCTTCTGGTACTTTATCAGGGTCGATGGTGAGTGGTTCTGCAGGGTTAGAGGCGTTAAAGATGGTCATCAGCGGATATCCTTGTCGCAGACATCTCCATATAGATGCAACAGGATCTATCGCATCCTCAGTTCTGTCCATTTCTTCCATTTCTGCGAGATGTGCTTCGAAACCGGGGACTTCAGTGAGCCTCTTTTTGAGGCTTGCACAGCTCTGGAATAGTGACTCGCCCCCTCTTCGATTGATGATATTATCCTCTGCCATAACAGGGCCTCCGTTGGCAGCTGAAGAGTCCATATTGTCCGAAAAATGCCGACGTCGCTATTTGAATCGAAATCAAGTTCAGCCTTATTGTCCTGGCCAGTTTTCCTGGTCCCTTTCAGGAGCTGAGACCATGGGTCGTTAAGCAACCACGCTGCGTCCAGAAAGAAAAGGATAAAAGAAGCGCAAAGGTAAGGTTGTTGATGGTAAGCAATAATAAGCTAGTTCAGTGCGGTGAACGATTGGTATCTCAATCGCGATGCAACCGGTTGGTCGGGGTATCCACTTCTCCGGATAGTCGATAACAATCAAAAGAAACGCCGACAAAGGTGGCAATATGGAGACGGGTAAAGGGGCCTTAGTGATTCTGATTTTCTGGGAAGCTTGTTAGTGCTTTAAGCCTTGGGCTGAAGGTAATAAGGTAGTGGACAGGCGATGTCACCAAGCAATGTGAGAGAGGGGTACAGTGGTAAGGGTTGCTTACCTCGAAATACCACGCGGAACTGGATGTCTGATCTGGGAGAGCGAGGGAACAAGGCCTTGTCACAAGAAATAAAAAAAACGGACTCATAAGAGGGGGGCAGACACGGCGGAATGGGCGCCAGATATAGGCCAGAGGTTGGTTGGATTGGGTAGCGATGTTTCAGGAGGTAGGTTTTGAGATCGTCTTTCAGAATGCCTCCTGTGCGCTAGCCCCGATCAGGGATCGCAGCTGCTTAAGTGTTGGACTAAAGATTAGAATAGGTTTAGCGCCCCTCAATTCGGTCTTGCATGTCACCTGACAGCATGACTCAGCTTCCAATGGAACCTTCGGCTACCTAATTACCCACCCTAACCCTGTTAATCCAAACAAGCCGCATTCGGAATAATGTTTTGCCATGCAGGCATGATGCGCTATCATGCTTCATCTGGCTGACCCACCATATCACCTCCACACTCGCAGCCACCACCCCATGTCGACACGGAGAAAACCTTTCGTCAGATAACTGCTGTCTGCTATACGAGTTTTGGGTGGGTTGAGGTGCACTGGCTGACTCGACCAATATGACCGGGGGGATATTCACAAACCGAATCGAGAACTTTCCCGAAGCATAATATCGCTGTTCTTCGTATGTGAGCAGCACCATGTATTAGGCTTCCTTTGTTGACACATTGCGGCGACCCAACACAAGGCGCTTGAATTGCTAATCATTAATGTGCTAACTATCCTGCTTGTTTTGACTCCCACTTTGTAGATTGCTCGGACTATCCCTCTTCTCTCATACGATTATCTCAAACAACGACCGAGTTAGAGCAGCCTCCGTACGCCCTCCATACACCAGCCTTGAGACCTGCAGGTGTTGTTTTATTATCGATTACGTATATTTATCAGTGTTCCACGCCTCTCTTATCACCTCCTTACAGTTAGACAAGCCACAGCATAGTCCCAGGTCGACAATCACATGGAACGCAACTCCACAGCAGCAGCAGCAGCGGGTGCCGCACATACTCAAAAGCTACAAGTTGAAAAATATCGTGAAGACTTTGCCCCTCCGTCTGGGCTAGCATCTTTCAGGGTGGATGAGGGTTACTCTGACGAAACTCGAAGCCAAACAGAAAATGAAGTCGTACAAGCTTCTGACGAAGGCCTAAGTCTCCCTAACTGGATTCTTGCACACAGCGAATCAGACAGAGCAGGTAGCTATTTTTCCTTTGCCTCTCAACGTCTTGTTCTCTGAGAAGACTGATGCCAACCTTGTCGCAGAACTGGCTTATAGCTTATTGAGAACATTGCGTACGTCGACAATTTCCTCAGTCGTTGATCGACTGACTCCACTTCTCCACATGGATCCTGTCCTCAAGCTTCCCCCGGAAATCACTTCGGAAATATTCTCCTATCTTGACACATCCACACTGCTTACTGCAGCACTTGCGTCTCGAGCTTGGAGAGAGAGAATCATAGACTCACGACTATGGAGGCATCTCTATATTCAAGAAGGATGGCGTTTCGACATTGAGGCGGTTCGAACTTTCGAACAAAATCTCCCGAAGCCGGCCTTTTCGCTCAACCGAAAATCAAGAACGAGGCATTCAGATACTGATATAGGGCAGCCAAAACAAAAGAAGCGTGTTCCCCCAGGCTGGATCGACTCAAGGAGAGACCCCCTTGTTGCGAATGACAATATGCGTGATGCAAGTCCTCCATGGAATGAGCAGCACGAGAAGGTTGAAGCAGACGACATCCCTGCCTCCGAGATTAATGCCCTACCTGATGCCGAGGGCGATCACGAGATGCGTGATGCCAGCTATGATAACTACTCAGTAGGATCATTCCCCGATCAAAGTCGGCCTCGTCATTCTCTAGAATTTAGCAGCCCGCCGCACAGCCGAAAATTGAGTCGAGCTGATAGCTCCTCGAAGCCTAAGTTCACTCACTCGTCACCCGCGAATTATTCTCCTCAAATAAAAACCCCGTATCTCATGAGGACAGTAACTGGAACATGCAGACTAAATTGGCCGTATCTATATAAACAAAGACGAAAACTGGAAGATAACTGGAGGAAGGGTCACTTCAGTAATTTTCAACTACCCCACCCATCCTACCCCTCAGAAGCTCACACGGAATGCGTATATACTCTTCAATTCTCCGGAAAATGGCTTGTCAGTGGGAGCCGCGACAGAACAGTGAGAGTCTGGAATCTGGAAACAAGGCGGCTGAGGGGTAGCCCTCTGGTAGGACATAGCAAATCGGTTCTCTGTTTGCAATTTGATCCGAGTGCAGAAGAGGATATCATTGTATCTGGAAGTAGCGATAGGAGCGTCATAGTTTGGCGGTTTTCCACGGGGGAAAAAATCCATGAGCTCACCAACGCCCATCAGGACTCAGTATTGAACCTACGGTTTGATAAACGATACTTGGTGACATGCTCGAAAGATAAATTAATAAAAGTCTGGAATCGCCGTGAGATTTCTCCTATGGACAAAGATTATCCATCCTTTTTCAAAGGCGCTGGGGTGAGATACCCATCTTACATTGTTGACACCTCCCTGATATCCCCTACGGCATTGGAAACCCAAATCGCAAACCGACAGATCAAAACGCTACCACCTTACTCACTCCTCATGACCCTTGATGGTCATGGCGCCGCTGTGAATGCGATTCAGATGGATGAAAAGGAAATCGTATCTGCGTCCGGAGATCGTGTAATCAAAGTTTGGGATATACGCAATGGAGCCTGTCTGAAAACTTTGATTGGCCACAAAAAAGGCATTGCGTGTGTTCAGTTCGATAGTAGGCGAATAATAAGTGGGAGTAATGACGACACTGTGCGGATATACGACCATGCGTCGGGGGCTGAAGTAGCCTGCTTACACGGGCACCGAGGCCTTGTGCGAACTGTCCAGGCAGGTTTTGGAGATCCGCCGGGAGCGGAGGAGACATTGCGGCTTGAAGCCATGGCGGTAGACACCCAATACTGGAAGGCCCGGCTTCGTGGCGACATCACCGAATCGGACTCTGCTTCCCGCCGCCGACAGAGAACGCGCCCTGTAAGAAGCTCCGGGTCCAGAAATCCCAACGACATTATGGCTCTGGGAGCCAAAATACCACCTGGCGGCGGTGGAAGCAGCTGGGGACGCATTGTTTCCGGCTCTTATGACGAAAGTATCATTATATGGAGAAAGGACCAAGAAGGGAAGTGGGTAATTGGGCAAAGACTCCGCCAAGATGATGCCGTCCGAGCGGCAGCTGCAAATGGAGTTCCAGAACCAAGGCCCCTAACCAACCAACCAATTGCTCCTCTCCCAGATCAAGGCCCGCAGCCGCCTATTGCACTACATTCTCTACCCCAAGCTCCCCATCTAGCCACTCCCGCCTCAGCAGTAGTTCAGTCCAACGCCCCGAATCTGAACGTACCAAACACCATTGGCACTACCATCAATCCAGGGTCAGCTTACCCTAATGCAATGAATCAGCAACTTCCTCAAGCACCTCAAGCCACACATGACGCTAATAGACCGTTACCTCATCCCGCAACCCACCCTACCGCCAGAGTTTTCAAACTGCAGTTTGATGCGCGTCAGCTCATATGTGCCAGTCTGGATCACAGAATTGTGGGCTGGGACTTTGCATGCGGTGACAAGGAGATTGAGTGGGCTTGTCAGTTTTTCACTGGCCTTTGAAAGTTTGTCGGAATGCATATATTTACTTGGCAAATTTCCGCCGCGCAATATTCAAAGCATTTTGGAATTACTTGCTTTATTTGCCCATCCACTTTTTAGAACGCTTCTTTTCCGGTGCGAATTCTGCTCATATGCCATGGCATCCATTGCGAATTTCTGAATCCCTTCTGATTTTGATTTGATTTTGATTTTGATATTTTTTTTTTTTTTTTTGGAATTTTTATACATTTTTTTTGCCCATCAAAATACCTATATCTCCTAGCCAGCGTGATTCCATATTTTGTTACCTGAAGTGCCGTCGTCGTTCACGTCAATGAGTATCGTCATCCAAGCGAGGTTTTTTTTTCATTTTGTTTTGTTTTGCAGTACGTCTATCCCATCCAATACGGCTGCGTACCTTTCTTCTCTTCTCCACCCCCTCTGGGTTATGACGCCAAGTTGCATTTGTGCGCGTGATTGTGTTCAATCTGGTACGTGTATTGTTTTTTGATATCGATCGTTGTTGGACTCAATTCATTCGCTTCTGAGAAGAATTTCATATTGCATTAGCTTTGCTCACTGCTTTTTGGCTTTTCTCCCTATGACCGCGGCTCTGCTACTAACTGCTACGATGGGTGCTGTTATTGACATCCCCACAGATTTCATATTGGATGCATTATTTTGCAACCAGCTGGCATTCTACGGGTTTTTCTCACCCAATGAATATTAGCCGTTGAATGAACGAAATTAAGTATTATATATTGCTAACCGATCATTGATCTTAATAACCCCGAAATGTGACAAATCACATATCTGCGCCTGCATTACCAGAGAAATGCGTCCTTCCCGTGTTTAACAAAAATCTTATTTATTTTATTTTATTTTTTTTTGGGCCAAGCTAGAAACAGTTATATACCAACCGAAATCCTATGGAATTGTTTCCGTGCTGCCAATGCACCCAACCTTCTGCTGGCTGCCAATTTATATGCTCCATCCAAAAGCTCATTGTTTCCGAACAGATGTTGGTTGCGATAATCGCCTCCATTTGGTCGCTAGTTACCTGCGTAGGCAAATCGATCGTGCTAAGCAGTTCACCAAACAGGGGACGCCTGGCATAGGTGGGAGCTTCCCTCGATAACCGTGTCCAAGGTTCCGTGCTCCACACCCCAAACAACGTGGCCGGGCCCTCCCCCAACATGGATTCAATTGTAATCGAGGGAATTGTAAGTTTCAGCGTACAACCCGTCGCGGTTTGCGGGATGTTTGTGAATGTCATGGCGGTTATGAGTGAATTTATATAGTTGTTTTTGCCATCCCAGGTGCGTTGGATCATAAACTTACTCCCCTCGATTATCGTATCGGGGAGTGAAGAGTTCAATATGTAAAGTTCAGGTTCCACGGTCTCGCAACTGGGCTGAGCTCGACCTACAGTTTTGGTAGGCACAGACTCCGCGTGAGCGATGCCCAGGACGAGGGCGAGAAGTGCCAGGTGGGTGGCCACGCAGTGGGAGATGAACATGATTGACAAGTTGGTGGGGTGGGATTCTTGATTCCCCCCACCTTTTTTGTTTCCTTTTTTCCTTTTTTTTCTTTTTCTTCTTCTTATCTCTCAGATTTATAAACAAAAGCGTGGGAGACTTTGTTTGAAAGGAAAAACAGTTGTTGTTGTTGAAGAGGCGGTTCAGCCTCTATATACGTTGGAAGGACGCAAGATTCTCCTGTCCATGGATCCATGGACCTCCCCCTCTACCACTCCCTGGTTGACCATAAAAAGTTTATGTTCCTCCTTAAACATCCACATGTCTCATGAGTTACCCGGGTACACGGGCCCGCAATCCCAATTAATTAAACAAGCAAAAGCTTTTTTATATACCCCTTGCAAGGTTTATACGCAAATACCCAGCTGCTTTCCACAGCTATCATTGTCAAACCCCGTCCAATATTATCATGCTCTAATGATACGCTATGAGAATCACCCTGAACCCTTTGAAGGGAGTTATTTTATCGTCAATTGATAAATGGCATACCAGTCCAGGATGCTTGACAGTGCAAATTATGCTGTGGGGTAAGACCCTGAAGAGTGCTGCCACTTACATACGAATAATACCGGGGGGGGGGGGGGGGGTCCGCTCCAGGTGGTTAAAACCCCAATTACAGGGCTCGTTTGAAAAGCCAGAGTCCTTGTATGGAGTACTCGCACGAAGAGGTCCCTTATAAGTTATCTCTTCATCAGGCCCCGAGGATACAATTAGCCTATTTTTCTGACTGTTTATTAGCTGGAAGCAGCCTGCCTATTGGCCATATCAGGGCGGTTAGACACCACGCTAATTGTACGAGGGGCTATAATTATTAAATACATATTACTCCGTAAGTTAATTTGAATTGAGTTGGCATACGGAGTAGTTAACCACAGTTGAACGTGGTCCGTAAAAAGTTCATTGTGGTCCGAACCTTATTTCGACCCGCTTTTATCAAACCATGTCCAAGAACTTTGAAACACCATCTAAAATATACACACTAATAATTACTAAATTACTAATACATTTAAATTACTAACTTAGTTAGTTAACCATTTTTTAACAGCACCACCCTCACGCCTGGTTAGGGGGTAGGTCAGGTTAGGATTACTCCGTAGAGTAGTTAGAGACCCTAACACCCGAACTCTGAAAAATATGAACAACCACGGGCGTAAGCATTCATAATATGATAGAGAAGGGCCATGATATACACTAGTTGAGTTGCAGTTTTAATGAGGTGGTCATACCGACGCACGTTCAACTAGAATCTAAGGTTGGTTCGTTACTTTATTAAAATTACTAACTCCGTAACTTAACATTATTGCATGGCACCTACTGGTACTACTTATTACTCATGAACCACGGTAATCACATCCATCATGTAAATCCAATATGCAGCGGAGGTTTGAGAGCCGGGCTCAAAAATTATGGATTGGTACTCAGTAGTATTCACCCTGTACCTGGCTGGTTCGTACACAAGGCCAAAAGCCACTAAACTTTTAAAGGTTTAGCGTATAAACAGATCATTTTGGTTTAAATAACCAGATAGCGTTTCAATGTAGAAATGGATATCGACTCCGTAGAAGTACTTCGTACTCCGCATGAAATGGAGAGTGGCTTGTATATTTATATACGGAGTAATTGAGGCTATTTCATACAGCAGCACAATATGCTCGCAGCCTTCCCCACTCTCTTCTCATATCACTATATGAAAAATAGATGAATGAACAGAGAGGGTGAGTAATGACAAGAATTTGATGATTTTCTTCTTGACTTCACACTCTACGTTGAAACTCGAGTTATTTACTCCGTACACCTGTATGATCCGTGTATATGCTGAACCTTTAAAAAATTTAATTAGGGGCTTTTTTTTCTGGTCGTGTGTAAATATCAATCCAGTGCCCATTAGAAAGGATCGTGGCGGTGGCCGTGGAAGATAGTTCAAGGGCGCGCGGTTCGCGCATAAATCATTTTAATATTGTATGTACTCCGTAGTACTACTTCCGTACGGAGTACTCCGTACACACACACACACACGAAACGCGTGTGAGGAGAAACGTGTATTTTTGAGTATCTTTTGTAGGCGCAGCAGTAGGTCCCTGGTACTTGATGGTTGGCGTAATTATACAGCACTACCAGGTACCAGGTACTCCGTACTTCCACCGCCTTTCAGCCGCCCCCAAACACCAAGTGATTAAATGCCCCATTTTAAGACCATCGCTCTTCAACTCTCAAGGATTAACTGCTTATCGCCTTCGTCATTGGCATCATTTTGTTCCTCTTTCCCTTCGTTCCTGTCCATCTCCCTGTGTCCTACTGCGTACTCGGTGGCTTATAAATAATACTCCGTGATTAAAAACAGAACTTGATGCAATCCTCTCACGATATATAACGATTCATTCGGAGGCGCAGTTTGACACACCTATTAAATTCACAGCCGCCTTTTAATGCACAGGATATGACTCCTGTTCTCGACTGACGGGTGATGGGACCTTTAATCTTTACCCAGGCGATCTTTCTCTCGTTGGCGATCTTTCCCCACAACAGCTATTGCCCGCCGGAACAATGAACGGCATTAACGTGATGAACAATATGAATGCCGCGAGCATTCGCTCCAGCCTATCTTCCTATGGGGACCCCAAATATATCTCCTCAATTTCCGTGGCCGAGATGGTGCCTCCTCCTTCGAGGGTCCTCGTTGATGGCTATAGGAGTGGAATCAACTCCATTCAGGATGAGAACCCTCGTTACAATCCGGTTAGTGCCTAAATACAAAGTCATCAATTTCTACGTCCGCATTTATATACCGAGGTTTGGAGTCTAATATTTTTTTGGCCGAGCCGTCGTGGTTCGCGCTGTATCGGTTTAGCTCAATACTTCTCACCCAAGGAGTTCAGTCCTCCTAAATGCGAACGATCCAGTGGTCATGCACCTTCTCACAGAGACTGCGATGGGAGACAGTATGCAGTTTGAGGTGCTATCGTTTGAAGAAGTAGAGGATCTGAAAAAACAGCTCTCGCTGCTCACAAACCGTATTGATTCGTTGAAGCGGAAATTAGCCTTGGAAACGAAACTGCAGGAAGCAGCTTTATCCCTGAGCAGACTATCAGAGAGCAAATCGGCGCAGGACAGTGGAGATACGAACGGGGGAACTTCACCAAAGTCGACACGAAAGCGGATGAGCTTTTTCGGTCGGAATAGTTGGGGAGAGCACCACCGTTCGGATAACGAGCTTCTTATGAGCACACGGAAATGTGAAGAATTGGCACAAGAACTTTGGAAACTCGAACGCAGGGCCACTGAGCTGAGGAGGAGAGTGTTAGAACACACTGCAGGTGTGCTCCAGATGACACATAAAGGCCTTAAGAAAAAGCTCGGTGCGAGCAACAACCTTCCGCGAAGTCCGGACAGCATGTACGAGAATCCTACTGTGGGAGATAATAGCGCGGACGCGGCCATGCCTCACGAATTTGACGATCGAAGCCTTTACCGGACAGCTGATCATCTCGATGAATATGATAGGAGTTATGATCGGGGAGGGATGCCGCGTGTGTTAAATGGGGAAGCAAGATCGACTGATATGACAACCATACAGAACACCGAGAGAAAACTGGAGGAACTGAACAATCGGTTACGACAAATGCTTCTGCAGACCAACTCCGATGAGGATGTCGATCCTGTACCAGGGTCCCTTAGTAATGGCAGAGCTCCAAATCCGATAGCCGGGGTGGAAGCGCATCTTGATTACCTTGAAAGGAATTTGAACTCCATAGCATGCCAGCGATCCCAGGAATCTCTCCATGAAACAAATAATGTACCAGAATTTGTTCATGACGCGGAGGAGAAATTGGAAGAAATGAATATACGGCTTGAAAATATTCTCAGGACCTCTGGCCCTTCCCAGTCTCCCACTGCATCCTTTCCCCAAGGCCCGAGAAGAACTCTGCAAGAACAGCTAAACTACCTTGAACCCAGCATTAGCAATATCCAGCAACGGGTAGAAAGCCTCACCGAACAAAAAAACATTCTCACGACCCAAATACAACAGCAAAGAGAGCTTAATTCGAAGTCTGATGCACAGCGGGATGCTCATTTTGCCGAACTCAATGAACAGCTATCCACTCTGAAGAAAGAGCTAGATGTTTCACGAAGGGATGCTAATGGCACCAGAGATGAGCTCGCCCTTGTAATGGACCAGCTTGACGCTGCTCGACAAGAATCGATGATTCGAGAACAGCAGCGTACTGAGGAAGAGGCAAATTCTCTATCCAGCGTCAAGCAAGCCATGGTGAAAGCTGAAGAAGAGTTGTCGGCTAAAAATAACGTGATTGCTCAACTCGAAGATGCCCTGCAAAAAGCGCGGGACGAGCAAGATTCGAAGACAAGGGAAGCTGTTGAAGCAAAAGAGAACTTCGACAGAGAATTGCAGAAACTGCAGTCAGAATATAACGTACTTGAAAACGAAATGATCCGTGTCCGGACAGAACTCACTATGGTGCAGGCGGAGCTTGACGGTGCGTATGGTAGCCGTGCCGAACGCGCAGCCCAAGTGGCTGCCAATCCAGCGATCCAGAAAGAAATTGATGATCTCAATCAACGAAATAGGAGTCTCACCGAAGAAATCTCCATTCTCCGCGCGGAACAACTCAACAACAGTAATGACGGTGATGGCAAATCTGGGCTCCAAACAAGGGTTCAGATACTAGAAAAGGAACTTAGAGATACGATTGACGACTATGAAGTTATGACAAAAGCAAGCATTGAGTTTGAGAAGGAACGCGATAAGCTTGAAACTTTTATTGACAACCTGCGCGACCGCTGCGAGAATCTCGAATCAAAGCTATGTGAGGAACGAGTGCAGAACATGGGGAATAGCAGTTCTGGCTACACGAACGGGTTTGACAGAGGTGCTTCTGAGACGACTTCCACTATGGTGCTAAAGAATGAATTTAAGAAGATGATGCGCGATACGCGTACTGAAAATATGCGACTTCTCAAGGTATGCTTGCACTATCCCACACTCTCTTGAGGGAGACAAGAATCATGACTGTAGGTCGCTGACACCATTGTGTTTGCTGTAGGCTGAACAAGAAGAACGACGGCGATTGGAAATTCTGATCCGAAACCTCAGGAAGGAGCAAAGCGTTGGAAAATCCAACCTGAGCCAGAGCACTATTTCATCTTGATATCTTGTTATTCCTTCCCCCGCCCCCTTTTTTTCGTAGCTTGGATATACTACTTTTTTGATATTTTATTTCCCAAAATTTCCTCCTTTATTCCATTTCTCGGAGTTTTGGCGTCACTTTTGGCATACACCCAATTAGTATACGTATACCCATTTGTGACAACTGGAAGCTTTTTGCAATACTTCGTTTACCCATTTTTTTCTCTTTTTGTTATTCACTGGCTATATGTATTTTTCTTTCCTAGTCGGATCTCAGGCAAGTTTTGCATCTCGGATTGATCTAGGCGTGCTAAAACTTAATGCTATATATATTTTCTGTTTCCTGCTATTTATCCTCCAGCTGCATCCCCCTCCCTGGTCGCGATTTCTTCCAACTTGCGATAGATGGTTGGATGCACCGAGGCTCTTTCCTTCCCGTCTTGGATGCGCCCATATTTCTTACCTCTCCATCTTTCCCATTGTCTCCCCTTTAATTTGCGTATTTGTTTTCTTCGAACCGGGTGATCGGTTGATACAACCTGTTTCCTCACCATGAATGAGGGTTGCCTATCGTTTAACTCACCCCTTCTAATTCGTCTTCACTAATATGGCTTATCTGCCACGAGGACGATCTCCAGCCATCACCTACACAAATGACCTATACAATCGAATTCGATCACGTTCATTTGAAATCGACAGGCCCAGGAGGAGTAAGCTCCGCCGCGTTGTGTCAACAAAGGGCTTCAGCCAGTACATCGATTCCTCAGAATCTGTACCTAGTGAGCACAGCTCGCTCTACGATGCAGTCCTAACAAGCTTCGAATCAGACGACAGCAGAAAGAAGTCTGAACTGGACGGCCGTTCAGAGGAAGCTGGCCGTTCGAACCATGGGCCCACCAACTTTGAGATGGAAGATACAGCTATAATTACTCCACGCCTGGTTTATTCACATGGCAAATGGCCAGCAAAGAAACTGGAGACCATTGTAGAGCAAAAGAGCGCATCTACCCTCAGGGCTTCAACAGCGCCTTCTGTTGGTGATGTTGATGGGCCTGGCAATAATACTGCATTACTAACTTCACAAAAGCCTATATCAAACACTCCTGGTAGCCGGAACCCTTACAGCCAGAAGGTTTATTCCTTTGATGATCTTGACCTCCCACCTCCTCGTCCTAAAGATGGTGTCTCGCGCCTCCCCACCCGATCGTCGTCTTCTGGAGCCAGCTTCGAGTTGCAATGTTTGTTTCCACAAAGGTCACCCGTCGAACCTACACAACCATTATACCCTCCCCCTGTTCGATCCCCAACTCCTCCAGGCCTTCCGTCATTTGGCTCGCGGGAAGCAATTCACTATAATCCAAACCATACCAATCGCACTCGCTCTTTACCCCACCAAGTTCCCTTATCACGCGGAGGGACACAGCAAACTTCAACAGAAGATGACGAAGATGATTCGTGTTGTGCTTCTGGCTTGAAGCGCCTCTTTGGATTACCGTCTTGCATGGGACCTAGGCCCCCTGCCCTCCCTACAGGCGCTGTTGCGAGGGCTGATGACGGTACAATGGTTCGTGGTCGATTTGGTGTCAGACAAAGTGGACATGGAGTAGGAGCTGGTCCAAGTGCACGCGGACTGGAGAGCCATCCATTCCACAGGAACTCCTTACCAACTTCCAGAGTCAAAGATGTGGGTAACGTTACACCGGCCCTGGCCGATGTGAGCCATCAAAATACTCACGGCCACCGCCCTGCATCCCCCCAGTCCGCTTACCTTTCTCCACAAACCATGCCGCTATCATATTCCTCCCTCTTACGGTCGTATAACGCGCCGCACCCAGCACCACCACAACGGTCTTGCCCTAATACCGGGATTTGTACAACTTCCGGCACTGATACTGTTCCTCTTCCATCATATGTTGCTCATCGAAGGCTTGAGTCTCCCCTTCCCCGTGCTCCGGAAATGATACGTCATTCGAACTGCCCTGGCGGTTTACACACCCCCGGCCCAGATGGAGGGGAGAATGACGGTTCCTCAGCGACACCTGCCCCTGGCCAATTCAATCACACGCTAGCAAGTACCGAGTCTCGCCACAGACAGAGAATATCAAGACAAACTACAATGATTGCAGATAACAAAGCTCCCGGACTATGGGACTGGATTTTCATGGATTGCTTCTTTGTCTGTTGTGGATTATTCGATGCAAACGAACCTCCACAGAATCGCACTCTTCAGCACCCTAGTATTGCTGACGGGCAGAGCCCCACACCGGTTCCTGTTGACCAAACTGCAAACTCAGCAACGACAACGGGCGCTCCGATTCGTGAGCCTCCAACCCATATACCAGATGGCAACCGCGTTCGTGAAAGATCCCCTTCCAACCCCTGGATCCCTACTTGGGGATGGCAGCCTCGATGTTTTGGCGGTGACGCTACAATGGATGAACAAATCGACGTTGGAACCGCGACTGAGTTGCGACTAATTCGACCAAAACGGACGCAAGCCACAGCCATTGTAAATCAGGGTTGATTACGATTTTTCCTATCTTGGCAAGCGTAACTACTCAAATGGTGTTAGGAGCCATTCCACCTAACGCTTCCCAGACGCTCATCTGGGCTGAGTTTCAGTCAACTCGGTATGTGTCTACTTTTTATTCCCCATCGCTAGTCAGATTTTGATAGTTTTCAGTTGTGGAAGGGGGGTTGAAGATGGCCTCTAGTTCCTCGGATAAATCGATTGTAGGATGAAGAAAGACAACTGCATGTGCCTCATTCATCGACGGTGAATCCAAAACGCTAGGCTTAAACTACTGTCTACAGGATTGCAGGCTTTTGGAGTGATTGTTAAGAGTCAGAAATGAATTATTATGTATTTTTACACTTACCAATACCGCTGTGCCAGTATTTATAACTAGTCAGATTCTTACACACTGCTACATGTTTTTTTTTATTAATTTCTAGTAAAAGTTTTAAGCATTCGCAGCTTGTCTTTGTTTACACATTAATGCTTGTTTGTACTGACTAGTAAATAATTATCTTTCAATGAGAAGATAATGAATATTTCTAAGTGTAAAAAGTCTACATTGATTTATTAGCATACAATGTGTAGAGTTTATGATTCAAAAAGTAGAAAGCATTTAAAAAGAAAAGAAAAAAAAAGCATGGTGAACATTTTATATTAAATTCTTTTTATCTCCTCGTCTGGCCGCGAGGACCCTTTTAGCGTATTACAAGTAGCGTATGAACTAGTCCGTAGTCTGTTAGTCTGAAAGTACCAACCAATAATATCTCATACTAAATTATATGCAATTTAATTTGTTGATACATATCCACAATCTCGTGTTTTTTCTCTACACGCTGCACGCGTCAGTCAATATTTCTCTTCTCATCTCTCAAAAATATTCATCTTTAATCAGATGTCTCTATAGATCCATACTGTACTCCGTACGGAGTACTCCGTAGCTAGATCTTCAATCAACATCACACATATTTAGCAGCAATCAAGTCCCTGTTCTTGCTGAAGCATATGTGAGCCATCCTGGAAATCCAGCCATCTCCGCAGCTGCAGTTGCCAGTCACTCTTCTTACGGGCTTGTAGTCTGTTTTATTAATACACCACCAATATAATTGCCTGGAACATCTTCTCTGTCGGTCAACATGGCTTCCTTGCCCAAAAGGCAACACGTGTGCAGAGGAAATAATGAGCCATACGGTGAGAGTCGTGATTCGTGCTGGGTTACTTCTCACTGATAATTAATCGACAGGTAAACATCAGAACGGACAGCCACATACTCTTAGCCGAAGGATCACACACCTTTGCAATACACACCAAGCCGATGAGTGCGACATCGAGCAAGGAGTCTTATCCCTGCCAACCACGAATCGATCCCGAGGTTCTGTATGGCAACCATAGCAAGCCAGGTTTCTCAATAAGAAGCTAACTTTACAGAATAGCTCTTTCATGATCATAACCGGAAGCGTGGGCGGGTTGGGCCACTTCAGCTTCCACTTGAGCGGTTTCGAAAGCAGCGGCGAGTCGGCCATTCACCTTCAGTTAAGAAAGCAGAAGACGGGAGACGAAGCGAAATCAATTCCCCTGTGACGCACCAATCGAACAAACGACTTCAAACTGACAGCTCCGTCAAATATTGGATACTGCATAACTATCAGTGGCCCAAACCGTCATTGGAATGCAACTCCATGGAATCCTTCCTTTCACGACCGAAAATCTTGCCTCTTGGTCGAACAAAATCCAGTGCGAGTTTGAGCGTAGCGAGCGAATCTAGTTCACGAGTCGCGAAAAGCAGTCCTTACAGTGATAAGAATTGCGAATTATTTCTAGAAATCAAAAGAAGCTTCCTGTGTGAGCATGAGAATGGCATCAGTTACAATAGCTGGATACGCTGTCAGCAACTGCTGGAGAATACTCCCAAAGTTCCTAGAGGTACTAGGTTCGACGATGGTGCGTTCGGATCAACGTGTCGGAGGGTACAAAGAAAAAACAAAACTGGCGTCTCCATTCTCATTACAGAATTGATTGTTCCTTTTGCCGAAGACACAATTTATTCTCATGACGTCAAATTCCCATGTTTCATCGAAAGTTTTAATGAAGGTTGGGATAGTTCGATTCCGCTTAATGATGTCCGACCACTTCCACAATCCGGTCAACCTCAACGGTTCCGACTACCTCGGCCACAGCCCGGCCGTGCTGTGGGTTTTGCACGGCAATCCTTCACTGAAGCCCGTCTCAAAAAGCTTGCGCCGTTTGTCGGTGAAATCGGTGATACTTCTTTCTTCCTGGGTACGGCCTACATGTACTTTCCGTTTATGACTTCTGAAGTGAAGTGTGGGAAAGCGGCACTCGATACGGCAGATCGACAAAATGCTCACAGTATGACTCTTTCAGTAAGAGGCATTGTCAAGCTTTTTAAACTGGTAAAACGTGAGAAGGAGCTACATCGGGAGGTGCAAGGATTTTCTGTGTCGCATGACCACTGTTCTGTGAGGATATATGGTTACTATCCTGTGATTGATGGGGAGGAGACCGCCTACTATCGTCATGTCATTCACAAGTTTGATATCACTGCTCTGAACGGCAAGGAGAGGTGGACATGCTACAGGTTTATTGTCAGTGTCTACAGCGACTGGGCGCGTTCACATTTTAAGAAACTATGCGCGGCAATTGACGAGTTGCCAGAATTTAAGCCTGAGTAACTACAGCAATTCTCAACAGAGTCTCTCAGAAGCGACTACTGGGCTTTCTCAGAAAATTGGAGCAGTTGGGCTGGGGTCGAGCTTTACATCTCAGTCAGAAGAGCAGTGTGAGCCTCTTCCTACTTCGCGAAATGATGACTTAGGAGATTTGCGGCCGTTGAATGAAAAGAAATCTAAACAAGGAGTGCCAAGGAAAAGACGAAAATAGCTATGCAGACAGGCGGAGGAGAGCAGCGAGAGCAAAAATGGCTTGAATATATCAATCAGGGGCAATGCGTCGCTTCAACACCATCTGAATAAGCATTTACAGTGTCAAACAATCTTTTCCACAAAAAACGATTGCGTTTGCATCATGATGAAAAGTTAAAAGCTCCAATACTTCGCTTGATTCGAAACAGGACAGCCATGATAAGGATAAATAGGGGCAAACGATGTATTCAATGAGAAGATTACGTTGGCTAGAACAACCGAAGATTTGCCAGGACAGTACATAGCAATGAAAAGTGGTTGAGCATCTGGGCAAGGCTACATGCATTTTCCCCGTTGGAGAATAATAGGTTGAGAGCGGCCCATTACCACGTTGAAACCCAACACTATCACCTAATAAATCTACATACTACCCTCGGCTGGGCCCGATAAGCATCAGGGCGCTCGGGGCCTACTCTGCGCCATTCGCCCTCCTCTCAGCCTTGCAGACTATGTCAGTGTGGTATGGAGACTCCCGCCAAAGCTAGGGCCTAGTCGACTGCCGAATGAAATCAAGCAACGAACCATAAAATTGATTATGATGTTAGAATCTGAATCAACATCACCAAGTCTTCCTGGGCATAGAAAGGAGTTTCTGTGACATTAGGGCTCATTCTAAGCTCAGCATGTGTCCTCTCCTGATTGAAGCTTTTTTTTTAAAAATAGAAAAAATGGAAATGCATGCCACTAGATGAATGCCAGGGAGCATGATGCCTTGCGGTGTTCACGGAAATTTGTTCTCTGCATCAGACCAGTGTTGCGGCGCTTACTCCTATCGTGTTTTATAAGTATAAATAGTAGACTTGGTCTCCAGGCCTGCGATGTTGACTTCTACGACTTTATTTGACTACAGTAGTATCTTACTCAATAATCCTTCCGCAACAGCATTTACCTTGAATTGTGTCTTTTACAGTCTAGACGCAATGTACAGAGCCTGCCAAGCCATCAAGAATATCACTACCTCTTCTAGAAAACAAATCGCCGTCGCATATGTCACGAAGACTGACACTTGGGAGCGCGCGTTTCTTTCCCAGAGCAGCCAAAACGAGTTCGCTACGGTTGCTGAAAAGTACAAAGACACTCTGAAGCCTGAGACCATCAAAGTGGTCATGAAGTAAGTCCTGTGTTCAACATCTGTTGTCTCTTCTCTTATACCTTTTCCAGGGAAGCCGAGCATCCGAGCCAAACCGATCCTGTGAGGCATTTCACCGCCTTCGAGCTCGACAAGGATGAAAATGTTGTTGCATGAAAGCACTACTATAAGTGAAGAACGGCGACAGCGCTGGGAATTGTTTATGACATATTGGATGTCTTGGGATATCTAGAAATATAAAATCGCAAAATATGATTTAAGTAGATATGTCAAGTTCAGGTGGAAAATTTCATAGTCAGCATGGAGTAGGTGATATTTGAACCAGCAGCAGGTAGTAAAAACAGGAGAGAATGCAACAACAAACTTGCCAAGCCAACCAACCCGCTCTAACTCCGCAGCCGGCTGGCTAGTGTATATAATCCGTCAACGTAGACATCGCCTACCACTACGTATCAACTTTGCTCAATATGTTCTTTGCCAAAAAAAAAAAAAAAAAAAAATCTCAATCTCTCACAATTTTTTGGGTGAATATGACATCTCCACTCAGTGAATTGGTCGGTGCTGCTGGATGTCGCTATCTCCTCAAACAACTGATTCAGGAAAGACCACATCTCGGTCGTGTTTGGTTGGCAACGTGCGAGCATACTCAGCCCCATCGTGTAGTAGTGTATTTTGGTGACTGACAGCGCTCCAGGTCTGGACAAGACAAATTCATTTTGAAGGACATCCCCAAGAGCATTTTCTCAAGCTTTAACAAGGACATACGCCCGCGGCTTCGTGAAAGCCCATTTCTACGGTTATCACATGACACAATTCCAGATCAACAGATATTCGTGTACAAGTACATGGATGATGACTTTCTGAGCCTTGTTAGAAAGCAAATACCCATGCAAGCCAGGAAGCAGATTTTAAAAGCCAGTTTGCGAGGAATTGCTGAGCTGCACAGTCACAATATTGTTCACTTAGGTATGTAAGCACCATGTAGTCTCATAGTGTAAGACTAATTGATTTCAGATATCAAACCTGACAATATCATGATCAATTACTGCGGTACTGGTAAAGAGACAATTGTTAAGAAGGTTCAGATTATTGATCTCGAAAATGCAGCTTATCTCCCTAAAGGGAGGTGCATTAAAGGAATGTTAGCTGGCAATGATAGCTGGCGTAGCCCAGAGGGTCACTTTAAGGCGAGCTTAGCAAGCCTTCTGACATTTTCTCCTTCGCAACTGTGGTACGTTGCACTTCTTGTGATTAAACCCTTATATCTAGCTAACTGAACTCAGTGCATCTATGCTATGCTCGGACAAGTTATCTTTGAAGCCGATGAGGATTTGCAGAAACATGAATCACAAGGCGCATTCCCTCACATCATTCGCCTACAACGTCAGGTTTCTTTTTTTGGAGATCGAGAAGGATTGAACGGGCTCATGAAACATGTTGGTGACGAGGAAATCAACTGCCAGGTTCTTAGATTTCTCTGGGATGATAGAGCGGCAGACTATCATTCCTACAAGCCATTCTCAGATTGGCCGAATGTAAATGACGACAAGTTCAAGGATGTTATTCATAGCATGACACACTTGGATCCTCAAAAACGGGCAACAGCGCGCGAAGTGTTGGAGCACCCCTGGTTTGCTGGCTGTGAGCTTTATTAAGTGCCCTGGAATAGCCCTCCTTATAATATTGCAGATCTCACAATTCATGTAAAGGGACATACAGATATTCATCTTTCAGATGACATTCCCTTCACCAGGTCTTTCCCGCCGCCTTCTTCTTTTACAAACACTACCTACTTCCAAGACAAACCCATTTTAGTAGAAGAATCACTACTATCCCCATCTGTCTCGACGCTGCTTTCCTAGCCGAACTCCAACAAAACGTAGCCTGGCATTATCAAACCTATTGGTCTGTTAGGGGCTGTATCTCTATGGGATTGTGACGGGAGAGCGTTTGATCTCTTCAAGGATCTGCCACTGGAAGCTTGCCGAGCTACTTAGTCCCCGCGGACATCTATACCTAATTCTCCCGTGTATCATCATCAATATCAGTACATACCAGAACTTCGGCGAAAACTTCATTGAGGAGTATGAACCGGAAGCGAGCAGGTTTTTCTTGAGCATGGATTTGTCTTCAGCCTGTCAGTCGTCGGTGATTACCCCTGCTTGGAGTTTCGACGACCATCGCTGCTGCAGGGCGCTTAATCCTCGGAGTGGAAACTGTTGCTCGGTTTCCCACCAACACCTGCCCCTTGTCTTGAGATCCTTTAGGCGCTCATCTTCCTCCCGGCTCCACCGAGATCTCTTCCTGTCCGGCTCCACGATCATTTGATCCTCGTCCACGCTCACACTCTCGATGTGGACCGTGGTGGCTTGCATGTTTGCTGCATTAATGCGAACAAGACTCACCGTAGCCGAATAATTTCCAGAATCTAGAAATGCCTTTATCTAGAGAACATTTATTTCTCATGAATTTCAAGTCTATGCACATTCTCAATTTCTGGCACGTGAGGGAATCTGCGACCTTTCCTCAAATGTTAAATTTTACCCGACTTCTACGCTCAGCAGAAGAAGAAAAAGAATTAAATAAAAATAAAAAAGGAAAATAACGATCCTCAAGCATTTCCAACTCCAGCAAAATGCCATTCTCAATAAGCTTATCGAGATTATGGCCCTGACCAAACTGAGTGGACAGGCTATTCCCCATCCACATCTCGCATGAGACATCCCGTGCGAGAAAAAGAAAGCAAAAAATAAAAAAATTAAAAAAAAATGGCTGGCTGGAGCTCGCCGAATAAGAGCAGTTGTTCTCCTGTGCCCCCCCTTCTTTCCGACAATGTTGCATCAAATATTGCGACACAGATGCCAGGGCAAAAGTGTTCCTGTCACCGGAACACACAATACACAGCAAAGTAATTATCAGCATAGATAACTGCAGTTTCTCACGCTTTCAACGTCCGCACGAGTTCGGATTTAAAAATAAAAAAAATCGCGCTCTGCATGCGGCACGGGTACTTCTCTCCACTAATCCCGTGGTCAAATACCAACATATGGCGGCGTGGTAAAATGTCTCGGGAGTTCCGTGTTGCTGGCTCCGGGCGGTTCAAAGGACGGCATGATTCATTGTCTGCTGGCAGGAGGAACATGCCATCACAGTGTGATAGAGTCTTCATCACGCTACAATTGAAAGCCTGGTTAGTACCGTGCGCCCCACAATCAGTCCATGACACAGGGCCTATCTTTTACCAAGAGAAGACTCTGATTGTCCTTGTGAATCTGTCAACAAAAGCTGCAACCAGGCTGATCAGACACTGCATTGAGAAGCAATTTGCTCTCCTGAGCGCTCCAGCCAGCCTCCTCATCCCTGGTGAATGAAAAATCAATAACCAGGCTGCAAATGAAAGGTTAAGATCATCAGATCAGGTATTCACAGCTACTCACTCTCCTTTCTCTTCTCTTCTACAAAATATCAGGGGCCACATTCAAGTATAATATTACAGTGTAGAGATATAGTTGACACTATAAATGACAATGTAATAATCCCATTGGCCTGGAGACAAGACCTGCCCCTGTAGATGAGTTCATTTGATTGCAACGACGGGCGGATAAAGACAAATAAGAAATGAGAGTGAAAGAAGAGAGAGAAGAAAGCAAGAAGTGTGAGCGATGAGTTAAAGAAAAAAATAGCTGAGACAATGCTAGAAGAGAATAAAAAAGAGAAAGACAAAATTTAGAAGAATGAAGCAGCGGGACGGGAAGACTGTATACCTCTCAAGAGCTAGATGGAGCCACCTTGCCTAGATGGGCACCCTATACCACAAAAAGAAATGAGGCGAGGTCTGGGAATACAGAGTAACCTGGTGATGTTTTGATATGAATGTGCAAGAGCTGACGAGGGCTGAGAGGCATGTTCCGTAAACCCAACAGGGCTTAGTGAAGCCTGCTGGATTCGCTGTTGAAGGTTGTCTATTACGAAGACGAGAGACTTAAGGCAGAGGTGGAGGAGGAGGCAAGTTTAGCAAGCCACCACAGCACGCCATTTTCCGCAGCGAGAATGGATGTGGCTCCTGGGGCCCTGAGTAGCCTCATCAGATCAGAGCGAGGCTATCTCGTGTCCTATATACGGAGTAGTAGGGCTGACATCAACAAAAGGGACAACAAGCTCTATTATTATTATTATTATTATTATTTTAAGCTAGAAAAAAATATGGGAAGCCCTTGCCGCAAGGGTTGCTCCCACACAACCCTCTTCTCATCGCATTGCCGGCCACCCCATAGATGCATCCGGATGCCCGGAGTTTGAAGCGCCGGATGGCCAAAGACAAGCAGCACAATGGCGCTTGAGAGCAATCAGGGGGCAAGCTGTACCCCGTAAGCGTTCCAACTCAAAAAGCTGTCTCTTTGCCTCAGTGGTGTTCCCCTGGCAGCACGTCGACTACTAACATTAAAAAATAAAGAAAAGGCGGATCCCTGTGGCGTGTCTTTTATGGATGATGAGATGGCCCGTAAGTTCTGTGTAAATAACTTGGGGTTAGAACATGAAAGAGAGCTGTTGAAATTGATGTTATTGAAGCTTTTGTACTAGCATAAAAACGGCATCCGTACGGAGTGGAGAGGTGATATTTGATTATCGGATGAGAGATTGTAAATGAATTTCCGTATATACAGTGTACAGTTGCTAGGCAATGGGAAAGTATTGAATAACTTGTTCGATCATTTTATATGTTTCTTCTTCAATAGGATTACTCTCTCTCTCTAGAGTACTCTGTATATTGCGGCCTCCAGAAGTTAAAAAACCAACTAATTAGCTCAATAGCCGGTCCGGCCTCCACAAACTTTCACAAGCCAATTTTTATGCGCCCCGTCATTCCCGTTCCGTGCCCCTGTCTCGTTTCTCCCTCCATCCAACCAAACCAAACGCGGGTGGAGCACAACTCGGG
Organism: Emergomyces pasteurianus Ep9510; assembly: GCA_001883825.1. Taxonomy (NCBI): domain Eukaryota; kingdom Fungi; phylum Ascomycota; class Eurotiomycetes; order Onygenales; family Ajellomycetaceae; genus Emergomyces; species Emergomyces pasteurianus. The sequence continues at coordinate 33,947 of LGRN01000252.1, forward strand.
CACCTTTCTGGGGAGATTCCAGCCGATGTTCTAATATTTATATGCGGAGTATATGCGGAGTATATCCCCTACTCTGCACTCCGTACAACCCCAGCGAATAACAGTACAAGCTTCTGAGATCGCCGGGTTGCCCTGGTACACCAACAGAGGACATGCAATAATAGTGTATTCACCTGGGTTATATCTGTATATATCCCCTCTCCAGAAGCCTCGGGAACCGTGCAATTCTTCCCCCCCCCCCTTTTTTTTTTTTACCTTATCCTGATTACTACAATATGAATGATGGCCAACAACGAGTCTGAACCTGTGCCTGCGCAGACAGGCGAACGAATAGATGCGATAAAGGCGGCAAACGGCCCTAGCACTACACATATCGAGATGACGGCGAGCTCGAATCCGCGGGAGCCCATGCCAGCTAGCAGCGATGACGCCTTTGGACCGACGGGTGGCAGCGAACGACCTGTGTATAAGGTCTATAAACGCCGTTTCTTCGGCCTGGCGCAGTTGGTGTTGCTGAATATTGTTGTTAGTTGGGATGTATGTGAGATAGATTTAACCTGGGGATCGTGATCACATCACTGAGGGAGAGAGAATATATTCGCTAACTTTACCTCCAACATATCGCTTATCACAGTGGTTAACCTTCTCCGCCGTCTCAAAGACTGCCTCAGAACACTTTCGCGTTTCTGAAGGCACCATCAATTGGATGAGCATAGCTTTCATGCTGGCCTTCTGCGTTTCGACCCCGTAAGGAAACCCGGCAAAAAAAAAAAAAAAAAAAAAAAAAAAAAACCCAAAAAAAAAAAAAAAAAAAAAAAAAAAAAAAGCTCATAAAAGATAAAATAAAATAAAAAGCAAAGATAATATCACGCTTAGTTGTCACTCGCGCTTACATCTCCTCCAGCATAGTCATCTGGACCCTCAACAAAGGCGGGCCTAAGCGCTCTCTCACGGTCTCTGCCGTCCTACTCTTATTCGGCAATTGGATTCGCTATGCAGGCACACGAGCTGGCAATAGCATCTTTGGCGTCGCGATGTTCGGACAGATCTTGATCGGCCTGGCCCAGCCATTCTGCCTGAGCGCGCCCACACGATACAGTGATCAGTGGTTCACAGGCAAAGGGCGCACCAGTGCGACGGCACTCGGGACACTTGCGAACCCGCTTGGCGGTGCGCTGGGCCAGTTGATTGGCCCAATCTTAGCAACGAAGAGCTCAGAGATTCCGAATATGGTGCTTTACGTGTCTATTATTGTAGGTTGCAAGAAATTTATTGTTATATGAAGAATCTATACTCCGTACCCTCGTCTGGGATATGGAATCCAGGCACTATTAGCGTCATCAATTTCACTGCGCCGAATTTTTTGACCAAATTGATGCCGCCATCATAGTTGAACCAAGGTGCCAGAAATGGTACACTAGTTTTGTGCCTGGATCCCCGATGAGATGTACAGTTTGTATCCGAATATGAAATATTAGCAATAAACCCCGAAAACTAATCTGTGTTAACAATGAAAACCCCCCGGGAATAGTCCACCGTCGCTTGCGTCCCCTCCTTTTTCATCCCCTCCGCGCCTCCTACCCCACCCACCGCCGCCGCAACATTCGAACGCATCCCCCTCACAAAATCCCCCCTAAAACTCGTCCGCACCCTGGAATTCTGGCTCATCTTCCTCCCATTCAGCATGTACGTCGGCCTCTTCAACAGCATCTCCTCCCTCCTAAACCAAATCCTCGAACCCCACGGCTTCAGCGAGACCGACGCCGGCATCACAGGCGCTATCCTCATCGTCGTCGGCCTCGTGGCTGCCGCCATCATCTCCCCCATCACCGATCGCTCCAAGAAATACCTCCTCATGACAAAAACGCTCGTCCCCATCATCGCCGTCTGCTACATCGGCTTCGTCTTCGCGCCGCGCGCCACCAGCGTGGCTGGCCCGTATGTCGTGGCAGCCTTGCTGGGTGCGTCCAGCTTCGCCGTCCTCCCCGTCATCCTCGAGTATCTGGTGGAGATCACCTATCCGATGTCGCCGGAGGTGGCGAGTTGCATCTGCTGGGCGGGCGGACAGCTGCTCGGGGCGGCGTTTATCCTTATCGAGAACGCATTGAAGGAAGGGGTTCAGGCGAGTCCGCCGAGGAATATGACTCGTGCGTTGATTTTTCAGGCTGTGATGGCGTCGTCGGTCGTGCCTGTGACTTTGTGCTTGGGGTTGTTTGGACGGGACATTAGAAATAGGAGGCTTGAGGCAGAGACGTCGGCGGAGTCGGGAGAATGGGAAGCCCACATGCATGGGAGTATTAATAACTATGGTGACGGGGACTACATGGCTGGGAAGTAGATAGGTTTGGGTTTGGGATAGGGTTTACCCAGTTTGGTCCTTTTTTTTTTTTTTTTTTTACAGCTTTTTTTATTTATAATGAATTATTTATTTTTTTTTTTTTTTTTTTTTTTTTTTGGCATATGAGGAAGAGTTCATGGCGTGCTTGCAAAAAGCCTTCTATTGCATCCCTCTAATTTCGGTGGGTTTTCATAAAATGGATATAAGGACGGATGTCACTTTCCTGCTTACCATGCATTTATACGTGTGTGCTTTCGATTTGCCTGCCCCTCCCCCCCCCCCTTTTTTCCCCCCAGATCCTGCATATCTCAATACATATATTGTATATACTGTTTCCCATTTATTTTTCAAGTCTAATTTAACACCCATTGAAAAATTGTGCATCTATTCATTTGCAAGGCACACCCAGTCCCATTATCTCTTAAAATTTGATGCGAAGCAGACCACTCAAACCAATACCTTCAACTTTCAAGAGAGTAGAATACCGTAGAAATGAACACATTGAAAATAGCGAAGATATATATGACATGTGGTCTAGATAGAAGCAGGGCGGGTTAGGATGGACGTAAGGTTATCTAAAGTATTCTGTACAGGTAGGTAGACGGAGTTTTATAAAGTAAGTGAAAAATAGGGGGGGCGGGGTTGTATGATAATAATGATACATGAATTTTTTGGTGTGGTCGATTCATGATGTTTTTTTTTCTCTTTTTGTGTTGTGTGTTTTTTTTTCTGTGTTGCATGTGTGTATTATGTATGATAGGAGGATGTCAGGCAAGAAAAAAAGCGGGCAAAAATGGCAATCAGATGGCCCTGCTGCATCCTTTCACTTTTCCCTTTCCTTAGGCTCCTCCCATTCCTTGCCTCTTCTTTTTAATCATATATGTTCTTTGAAGTTGGTTTAATGGTCAGAACTGTAAGCCCCGTCGCGGCGGATAGCCGAAAGTTCCCTCGCTACTGTATATTCGATTGTCCATCCAAGGTAAGCTGGTGTGGTGGCTAGTTGAAAAGGAGCAGTCGGTAACGCAGTGCATGAGCGAAATCGTGGGGCTTTCGGATGGTAGAGGACTGGGTCTTTATTTGAGAGCTCGGAAGAGCTTGGGGGCTGCGCATTGGGTTGCGCAATGTTGAAGGTGGAAGACTAGATACGGTTTTTTTTGTGAGAGTCGATTAGTAAAAACACAGAAGATAAGGATGAAATGGAAGAGAAATAGATAAAACATGAATCCAAGCGGTGATGTGCGACATATCGCGACAGAATGTGAAAAATATCTCCCAATACGATTGCCAAGGATAATAGTCCGAGAATATGGATAATAAGGAATGAAATAATACGTACACTCCTCAACGCAGTCCTCGTGGGGACCCTTGAAATCGGGATCTTCGCTGTTTCTTGTGACTCGCTCAACACATTCGTCAAAATGGTGCTTTGCGGGTGCGCATTGGGAGGAATTGGCGCATTCTATAAATCCGAAGGAAAGGAAGTGGAGTCGGTTAGTTAGTTTCATGTGTTTTTGTATACGTAGCTCGAAACGCCTTTCTTATATCATTCCCCGGCCTGCTCAATATCATATCGAGAGTTGACAAGCACAGCCTATTTCCAGGACAAGGTTGTTGAGAAACTGCTTGTATTGGGGAGCTTTGGGAAAATCATCCCAACAGTTCCAACTGGGTTACTGCTCCAATCTCTCTTTCGAGAGAATACAAAGGAAGCCCTCTTCCTCCCTATATCCAATCTCCCACACACAACCTTGCGGATATCCACCAATCCCCAGGGAATAATCAAAGGAAAAACCTCACTCACCCTCTTCCAACTTGGGTTTAATATCTTCAACTTCTTCCTCTTCCTCTTCCTCCTCTTCCTCAGGTTCCTCTTCCTTCTCCGCGTCGTCAGCCTGGGTCTCCACCGCAGTCGACTCGGCTTCTTCTGTGGGTGGTGCTTCGGCCTGCGCCTCCGCGAAAGGCAGCGAGCTAATTAGATCGGTGAACATATCGACGAGACCCATCTTTGGCTAGGAGAGAAGGCAATTGAAAGCAATTGGGGGAGGTTCGTGGGGGGGGGGCTGGTTATGAAGCTGGTTTGCTGCTGTTGTTCACACTTTTTCCTTCGATTCCCTTTTCCCAAGGTTGAGGCGGAAGGGAAAAGTCGGGCCGGAGGACTGTGGTTGGTCAGTGGGAATTATGGAGCACGTGATTGGCCGTGCCTGAGAACCGGTTAGATAAGCAGGGCTGCTTCTGGAGCTAACTTATCTCGATAGATTGTGAATACTCCAGAACGGCCATTTGATTCATTGCGTGGAAATTTATTTGGAGCCATACTGCCTCTTTTCTAACACTCAAGAGAGATTGATATAAAAAAAAAAAATCTCAGGCAGGGGTAGCAGCTTTGCTGCTTCGCCTTCGCTTTTTTCTCACAGCCCACTTTTCAAGTAACAAATAAGCTCATATAATCATGAATCATTTATATTTACATGCATAATATAAGATAGCAATAGAAAAAAAAAAAAAA
>LGRN01000253.1:0-38579 GCA_001883825.1 Emergomyces pasteurianus Ep9510
AGACTTGACTGTCTTTTGTTGTTGACATTTTGAGTGTTCAATGAATGGACGCGTCGCATAGTGGAATAGTGTACGAATAGGTGATGTGTACGAATAGGTGATTGATTACGTTAGGTCCGGCAAGGGCATCCATCCCGGCCCGATGTTCGTCATTCTTATATAGCTCGCGGCAACGCACACATATATAGAGAATCAAGCCAAGATTATGCCCCCACAAAAACAACCAACCTTGAATGTTCTCCAGTTCGTGGGTCCAATTTCGAACCACGCCGAAGTGTTTTTTCCGGTTGGAACTTCGACCCACGACGAACTTTTTACGGACCACGTTCAACTGTAACCCGCTCCAGTTCCAAATTTCTGAAGATGTCGTGACATAGAGTTTACACGAAAAAGTGAAATATCCATGGCGCTTCTCTACGGCCGCCGAAATCACCGAACAGGTATGGAAAGTCAAGGGGAAGTTAGGCTTGAGCTTTCTCCCAAGGTATTACATGCGAACAGGTCTAAATACCTCCAGCTTTCCGACTCACTCAAAGCTTCCAAATCAATATATTCAATAGCTCATACAACCATGAGCTGTGCGTCTCATTCGCTCCATCTCGGCCTCATTGGCCTGTGTGCTTTTGCTGGAACTGTAGCAGGTCTGCAAACGGTAAGCCTCTTCTTGTCCTTCTTCTTCCATTGTCTGTAATATAAGCCCCTTCAGAGCCAGAAATCTACGTGCAGGCTTTCGAGTCCCCAGATGCATGTAAACTAACCATTGATCGACCCCCCAAAAATAATCAAAAAAAGACCAACTTCAACGCCCTAGTTGATAGCTTGAATCTCCCAGATGACCCCAGTCAACTTACCCACATCGGTGCTGATGGCGTATTGCGCGTATTCGCTGCAGACAGTACCGTCTTGGGTTATGTCCGCCTCACAACCGAACAGCTACAGCACTGGATCGATGATCACATGAGCGTTCGGACAGAAGAGGAACTGAAGCTCCTGCAGGAGATATGGGCCGACGCAGATGCTTCTAAGGTCAGTGAGGACCAGATCTGGAATCCGTCCGTAGACTTGCTTCCGAAAGTGTTGGTTGAGCCACAGCAAGAGGAACAGGTCACTCCTGCACCTGCTGCGGTGCTACGGAGAGAGTTGAGTACCCAACTGTAGGCGCTACCGGTGCAGGGATGATGCAGATTGTCATCTTGTTGATTGTATAAGATGTTATCATGATTGGACATCGAGATGGGGGAATTGCTAAGGAAACTTTTTCCTTTTTTCCTTTTTTTTTTTTTTTTTGAAAGAAATATTTGTTCTTGAGGGTATGTACATAGTACTTCCTTACACATTTTACAATAGAAGAATGTTTTTGGGATTTGCAATACTAGCGATTATTTTCCAATAAAGAAGCAGCTATCATTATGAGTTAAAAGCTGAGAACTTCTCTATATATATAATATTCTTAACTAGTTTTTTGTGTATTAATTAATGGAAATTCAGTTACAGATCTAAACCTGATCAATTTAGCGTCTTTATCAATTATGAGGGCCTGTTGAAAATGTTTGTTTGTAAATGTTGTGTCAATTCAGTGTCTTCGGCTCAATCGTGTTGACTTGAACCAATACGGAGCAATTGGCTTGAATTCGCAATAATTACAAACTCTAGAGTCGCTTGCTTTAATCTGTTTCCTTCCTCCCGCCAAATCCTCATCGTATCGGCTGTTGGTTTAGCTCCATCTCCGCAAGGGCCCAGTTGCGATTCAAACGGCCACCCTTTTTTCCACTGATGTTGATCGCTTCTCTACTGCGTATGGAGTATGCCGTCGCTATGAATCCTCAAGATGCATATCATGAAACACGTCACGGAGTCAGCCATCTCACAGTAGACTGTGATGGGTCGCGGAATAATTCCCGGCGTCCGCATGTATGCTCCCTCGTATCCACCAGCCATTGACATATCTGCCACGCAACTGGAAATTAAACTAATCTCCCAACTGAAACTGTTGTAGCTTTTTGGGTCCTTGCCATGATTCTACAGCATATATCACTCGACCTCGCTTAGGAATCTAATGCTCCAGTTCTCAAAAGATACCTCTGAGGGTCTATTTTCCAGATTCCGTTCGACCACCATCCATCCTCCTTTTCCCTCTGCATTGATTGGAAAATCTTTCCTGCGTCGGCATATTTGACCCCCTTTTCTATCTTGAGCCAGCTCGAGAGCGCAACCGCATAGCTTGGCAATGTCCTACTTTAGCTTCTCTACTTCGTAAGTATGTCAAATTCGCACCTATATGTACCCAGAGGATCTGTCCACATATACTGCGAATAGAAATTTCATGCTATTCCCATATCCTTTTGCATGCATCGCCCAAAGCCAAGACACAAACACACTTGAAGACGTAGATATCCCGCAAGGCATCCCTTTTTGTGCGACACGCTACTGTAACACGCACAAACCATGCAAACGGCAAAAGCGGGATGACAATGTTGTTCAGTGGTGACAACACTGCATACTTGGAAAAACACACAGAGTTGACAGTGAGGTGAACGAAACAAACGCAGAAAGTTTTTGTGGTGATACATGGAGGTTTGTTTGGCATGACACTCACTGTGCCACTCTCCGCCTCCTCGGTATCTGAGACTGGAAGTAGATATGATCAAGATGAAGAAGAAAGAAGAAAAGGAAAAAAGCAGTAGCCTGTTCCTGTTTTACATACATGCGCGGCGACATTTGCATGTATGCACATGTTCCCGGATCGGTAGTTAATAGACCAGGTACGAGATATCTAGTAAAACGGAAAACTGATAGCTCATATGCACACCATATCATCGTGCATCTTGTAAAACGCATGAATGGAATGGAACGATCAACGGATAACCGGTATGTACTATGAGCCGAGGAGGGAAAGAAGGGCCTCCACCTCAACTAAGTAAACGACGAGCCGTAGAAGACAGAAAATGGTTATTCAAAACCAACTTAATTATTAGGGATAACCTTTCAAATACTTCAATAAAGTGGAACAAATAGTCGATGTGGACAAAGTTGAGGCTCAAGTGATAAAAAAAATTAAAATCAACCGAGCCAGAGTTGAGATGAGGTGGAATTTTTGAAACAATCTTTTCGTGTAAATTGAGGGCGACAAAATGACTATGAAATAATGGATGCTAAAATTATCCGCTGTCAACCTGCTCATCGTAACGCTGAAAGCAACTTGAAAATAGTACTTCTAAGCGATTCCCGGGACCACTAAGTAGAATCCATACTCTATATATAAGTATTGAAATTGAGATTTCTTTCCTAGATTTCTAAACAAACAATCATAACTAGGGGTACTAGTGCAGAATGAACTCGGAATTCGGATCAATGAAGTTCCGAGGCCAGGATGTCCGTTATCAACACCACCTAGGACTTCAATCGCTTCTTCAACACCTCAGCCACAAGCAATGGGAGCCAGATCTAGTCGCTACTTTATCATGCAAGCTTGATGATTAGTCCCCCATCCAGGAATATAAGAATGGCTTGAATCGTCAATACATATTTGCATACTAGTTCGAACATCCGAACGACCACTCCTCGACTTGAGGCGGCATCAAAGCTTTTTACTAATGTTGATTGAAGAAGACTAAGTATTCGACGCTTATATTCTTAGATGGAGTTCCTCAGGTGATGTGCAAGAGCTCATACTGCTTATGGAAGTCTATATCGTTTGAACAATTGGGTAATATTGGTAAGAAGGGATTAACTCTATCGCCTGAGTTTTATATTGCTGGCGTAACTGCTAACTCACCCCGATTAGCACCCACAGATGCCATATTCAGTTCTTCTACGCGGTGTCTGTTATCTTACTGCACCGTGACCAAAGTAATACTCTGCATAGGGCTTGAAATAAACTTGCTCGTACGGTTGCAAAAGCAGACTTGCCTTTGCTGTGATCGCGGCTTATTTTTTATTTAAATCAAGTTCATCCCACAGAAAACTAAAAGCATGTTTTCTGGAGAATACTTCCTTTGGTGGCCGCGCAATCGGTATCCTCAGGTTTAGTACCGCAGCAGACGAATGGACAACTCAAATTTTAGTGTCTGCCCCTACCTGATCCTGGGAAACCCAAGGTATATTAGCTTGGAAGCCCTAGCGCAGCTCTTAGCAGCTACTACCTGGTATTGGAGCGTTGATTTCTCCAAAAATAATTTCAGAAATTCGGTCCATCGCCCAGTTAGGAGGAATAAGAGGAGCCTGCGATTCAATAGAACCGTTATTTGCTATGCTCTGGGCGTTTTGAGAGTTATCAGGACTATATTCCCCACCCGTCGTTTAACACTGCATTACCGCTTTACTCAAGCAAAACGAGAGTGTTGTTCTATCAACCTTCTTTTTTTCAACTGAAACAAGTTGTGATGTGACCTTTCTTACGTTATGACATTCGAAATGCTACTGGGCGTCTGGGAGGAAAAGGCTGCGTCAGAGATATTGAACTCTGACAGGGTGAAACTCAACTAGCCAACATTTTGCTCTTACGAACTTACGGTTAGCGTTTCCGCTCAGACATCTCACTCTCACACCTTAACCGCCCTCCTGCTACTGTTTATGGCCTTCGCAAGACCCTGGGCAAAACCCCCCCACGGGTATAGTTTTGTGAATAGGTAGTTTGTTGGCATGGGTTACTAGCTGCCCCAAATTCTACAACGCAGCAGCCCGCGTCATAGATGGAAGCGCGAACATATTTGCTGGCTCGGGAAAACGCACAGGCTGCCCAGCTGTTTCTCTGAATATTCTCCACCCTGGCATGGCTCTATTCGCGAACCAAGAGCACCACGGCATAAGATTACTATCTGTATCCCACCCAGATGAGTCACGTAGCAAACAAATTGGGAAAGTATCCAAGTTGACAAAATGCCCACCTGGGCGTATAAAACATACCATCACGAATCACCATTGGCGGTCTAAGACGAACTTAGCCCTCAATTTGCTCTCCAGAATCCACCAGAAACCATGGCGGAATCCGTCCTAGTATGGCCCTACAGTATATCGATATTCTGATGATTCAGGATATTCTTCATGAATTACGCAACACATGGGCCGTGGGACTTTTAGGCTCGATCAAAATTCATCCACATCTCTGTAAGACCCAAGGGCTGCATCATTTGTAGCTTGTTTTGTTGACGGGTTAGAGAAGGCTGGCGTGAAAGCTATTTACGATTGGCTTCAAGTTAGCGGAACTGGAAAAAGCGGCCGACGTGATCTACACACAACGATGTTGCCGTGTGAGACAGTTCGAGCCAGAAATATGGTGGGGAGAATGAACTTGAAATGGGCTGACTCTCCCATGATACAAACGAGTCCTGCATTCGAATGAAGTGAGGGGTTGGGTACAACCCGAAAGAAGCATGGATGCGTCGCCAATATGTATATGTCGACCTGTATGGATAAGCAGCATTGAAATATATATTTCGAGGTAGCACAACATGATATTCTTAACTTTTGTGTTCGGAGATCCGGGGTATTAAAATCTTAATACTCGGATATCGACCTGGCGGCAGCGGACGAGAGGGGCAAAAACTGCTACCCTGTCCCGCTCGACTCAATAAAAATCTCAAATCGATTGCTGATATACCTTGCACCTGATTACTGAGGATCTCCTTAAGGATATCCAGATTTCAGGCTCGAACACCCGCCGAGGGCAAAATCGCTTGAGCGGAATCAAAAGGTGGTAACTTTATTTCAGCTTCTCTCCAAGACAATCCTGAGGATTCCCTTCTACAAACATTCCCCGGGGAAGTTGATATGCTGAACCCATATCCCTAAGTTCCCCGGAGTTATGTTCCAGGAACCTAGAATATAGTACGCTGGTGGCGCACCATCAGAGCTGGACAAACAGCCAGATGAATTGATTCAGTCAGCCACCATCTTGCCCCTTGGCTGAATCCATGTCATGCTCAGCTGTATAACTGTGGAAGCTTTCGTGGAGATGATCCATAACCTAAGGCTAGAGCTTGTCCTGGTGGAAAAGATTAGTACTACATGATGGAGAGTGTGTGGGTCACGTGATATATAACTCTATCAGCGGACACCTCCTCAGTCTCCCCTCATTTCCTACGCCAGCTTGCAAGGGCCAAGCAGGAGCCCAGGTGCAGGGGTAGATCCCCATTTCTTCCCAAGGCTACTAAGTTTTACAACAGTGCTCAGTTCTGCCAACACCATGTCTGCATACAATCCCGATCAGTGTGCCAGAGGGCCATAATGTTAATCCAGATCATCACCCCACCTCCCGGAAAGGGCCTGGAACAATAATGACGAATGCATATCAACAAAAATGGTTAATAGCTGGAGATGGCCAGACGCTAATTTGATCCCTTCTTCTAGTTTAAATGCAGGAGCGGGAACTATTCGTAAAGTTAATGGCCTGTCATCTGCACAATTTCTGCAGACATGCCCGTATCCATGATCGCTGCACAAGTTGCAATTGGAGTCATCACATCTTCTCAAATCATTAATTTGATGCTTGCTTATTTTGGTTCTACAACAATACCCCCCAAAGACCAAATGAAGCGCTAACAGCGAATCAAATTTGCGATAAGAAGCATCACTCAGATAAGCTGACGAAAAAAACAGTAAAGTCGGCGAACTACGAGAAAGGAGCCCTTGGAGAGCAAACATCCCCACGAAAAAATAACAAATGAAATTCTTCATTTCTACTGCTCCATCCTGTGAAATAGTATTCCCGGCTGAAAATACTTTTCGGCCATTTTTGACCCGAACTTCCTTTCGAAAAGAGTCGCCAGCGGGGAGTGGGGAGCACGAATGCATGCCACACATGACATCACAAATTTCTGAAATTTGAGGATACGCCCAACCATCTTTGATCTACCTTGATTTCTGGAACTCATGGCGGGCTGAAAATACCCTAGCGCCGGTTGGTGAGAAATGGAAATAGCAAATTTTAATGTTCCAGAATTTGAATTCTACAACCATCGACACCATCTTCGGTAGTCCAAAGCCCTTAGAAGGTGGGGCTTTCTTTGACCAAACCATGCATGCTAAAGAATACAAATCGTGCATCCAAAAATCACAATGACCTCATCATATCTGGAGTATTGAGTATCCTTCTCAAAGCATGTGTGTTTGAGGCTCCAACAGGTGACTTTGGCGGCTCAGCTACCAGAAAGCAACCGCTTGTTGATACAAACGAGAAACAGGAGGTTTATCGCTCTGCTTGACACTGCTGTTTCCTACTTCTATTACCCAGAGGAACCTCCCGCTTAAACTTCTTGGTGTGAGAAAAAGACAGTGTTCTTTGCGAACAGGTGGAGAAATGCCAGTGAAAGGTGGCTCGCTTGCGCATTTACTTTCATTCTGCGTCCATTTTGCCTAGATGAAGTGAAATGTGATTCTTTGCGGAAGCGGACGTTGATCCGTTCAGCTCCTGTCAAGTTTCGTCACAGTGACTCTACCCCTCTCTTCTGCTGCGACCACAGGCCACCATCCACCAATTATCATTATATCTCAAGGAACTGAACCCTGCGGCACTTCTGTCAGCTCTGAGATTCGGTGCAACTTCCAATTTTTGAGTCTGATCCGCATGGTTCTACTGCATGCATCAAATTGGAAACACGCCTTTTTACCACGACATGGAGACCCAGATGCTCGCTGACTGGCTGGTCACAGGATCCGGCGGTTTGCCGTTCAACATCTTGCCGTAGACAATGTTATCTGCCCCTCCATCTCTGCAATATAAAATGCGGGATAATTGCAACTCTCTCAAATTACCTCAACCAGCAGGAAACTCATTTTCTTTTCGGAATCTCGTATCAATTTTCTATCTTCAGCTATCTTTTATTTCAGCTTTCATTCACTCGGTTGAAGTTATCGACACACAATGGCACCTATTCTGGTTACGGGTGTCCAGTCAGGAAAAGGTTCTCGTGGTGAAATACCCCTTCGTATAGAAATCCACGACTTGCAGAAAGACGTCCACAAATGGAGTCTTTACGTTCTGGCTTTGAGGATCTTCTACGATAGGCCGGCTGACCATCCTAAGTCGTACTTCCAGATTTCAGGTAAGATTTCATGGCACACAAAGACTTCAACTACTTTCCAATCTGACATGTTGCAGGGATCCATGGAATGCCATATCGCCCATGGAACGGTGAGGAAGTGCCAAAGAATGGGCCAAAGCCCACAGGATATTGCACCCATAGCACTGTTCTCTTCCCAAGCTGGCATCGTCCATATGTTGCTCTCTACGAGGTAATTCTTACTTTTCCCATTTCTTTGTTGGCATCAATGGCGTAGCTAATAATACGCAGCAATGCATTCAAGAGATAATAGCCACAGAGATCCTCCCCAAAATCCCTGGGAATGACCCGGACTATCAGAAGTATAAAACAGCGGCTGAAACGTTTAGGATCCCTTATTGGGATTGGGCAGCTCCTCCTCCGGAGTCGCAACAAGAGATTATAAACAAGTGGCTTCCCCCAACTGCCCAGGAGAAGCAGGTTCCAAACTTGGTCCCTGGTTTTCCCCAAGCCATAGACAATCCTCTCTATCAGTACGTCCTAAAACCGCAGGGAGGAAAGACAAAATGGAGTGACTATGGTGTCGAGACACTAAAAGTCGGTCCTGAAGAAGATGTAGAAGTAGGTTTCATATATCACCAGTCAAAGACATGTTACTAATTTTTGAATTAGTACGGAGATTGTGTCGGCCTCAGCAGATGCCCCGAGAAGAAGTACTATATGCTGAAGCAAGAGGCCGAAAAAGAAGGTGTGGTGTGGACTGACGATTTCCCCAAAAAATGGCGTGAGGGGGAAATATTGAGCCTTGAGGTTCACAAGAACTTCACTAACGCTATGCCCTGGTTCATCCCCGGCACGCCTAATATCTCCAAAAAAGAACACGATGCGGCGGAAAATATCTGGCGCTTATTCAATTATTCATTGACGTACCCCTCTTTTGCCACAAATGGAGAGCTTCCCAAGACTGACGAGGAAGTGAAAACAGGACACTGGTATCAAAGCTTGGAATCTATTCACAATAATGTCCATTTGTTTGTGGGTGGGGATAACAATGGCCATATGACCCAGGTCCCAGTTGCTTCATTCGACCCATTTTTCTGGCTTCATCATGCGTAAGTTTCTTTGCTGGCTGGTAGCTTTCGACATGCATACTAATGGAATGCCGCATAGGAATGTCGAACGATTTTATTCGATATGGCAATATCTACATGATAATGAATGGTTCAGCGATACCACGGAGATACTGAAAGATGCATCTGGAAATATGTTGAACGCGAAGGGTGAAGTCGTTAACAACGAAAAGGACGCCTTGCGGATTACGGTTGGCCCAAACACTCCGCTTGCGCCTTTCCGGAACCGTGCAGGGAATTTCTATACCTCTAACGATGTCCGTAATCATACCGTATTCAACTACACATACCCGGAGCTGCAAACCTGGAACTACGACAATAAGGAAGCACACAAGAAGGTCATATGGGCGCTACTCAACAAGACGTATGGCGGCCATAAGGCTAGTACTCTCAAACAAAAACGGGCAAGTGAGGCAGAGACGCTTGAGGTCGTCATCAATGTCAGCTTCTACAAGTATGTTTTTTCCATAATACTGGAAAACTTCCGTTGCCAGGTACTGAACGACATAGGTTCCTCTTTTCCGGCATGCCATTCAATGTGAAGATATACATTCAACATGGCGACAAGAAGGACCCCTCACAGGATTATATCGGCAACGTTTATAATTTCAGCGCCCCTTCAAGTTCCGACGGGAAAGAGATTTGCTCAAACTGCACGGTCCTCGAGTTAACGAGGGCTACATGCAACGCTCAAGTGGTTGTTAGCCACCTGTTGAAATACTTCCACCTCTACCCAGGTGATGAAAACATCAACATCGACAACGCTGACGAAGTGGAGAAATTCTTGAAGAAACGTCTTTATGTGCAGATTATTTCGGTGAGTGATCCCACGTATCCTCCCGCTGTGTAGTATTTTGTGTACCTGGCTAATTCAGATTAGACTGCTGGAAAAGAAATAGTCCCACCTAATACAAAAGACAACAAGCCCGCCGTCACTATATCTGTTGCACACAGCAAAGCCAGATACTCAAATGATGATTCAAAGCCAACGGCTTTCAGCGCGTTTAAAGATTTCCTTTCCCTAGCAGGCGATGTCGCTGATCTTTTGGTCGTTGGCACTGGGGCGCTAGTCTTGAGTGGCACTGGTGCCGTTCTCGGAACAATAAATAACGCAGGAGATGTCATTCTTGGTAATGGCGCTACAAAGAGCCTCAAGGAGGTATCCGGGATTACTAACAGCGGAGCGCAAGACCTCGTCAACCTTGCGGGAGGGCTTACGGGTGCCGCCACTAACTTACTAAATACAGGGCTCGGCGGTCTTGGTGGCGGTGGCAGGAAAGACGACAAGAGCGGAAGAGGCGGTGGGTTCGGACTCTTCTAATCTTGGATGTCGCAACATACCCAGCGTTCGTTACAAGCTTGATGTTTCGCGATATTAATTTTGGCAGTTCTGTTATCAAATTGGTCACGAGTGCAGTAAACTGTCAATATTCATGTGTGAAATTTTGCTTTCATTATTACCCTTTTGAGTTCTTCCCTCTCGGGTAGTTATTTTCTATTTTCACGCTCATTTATTGAACGCCAATATCCATAATGCGCAGTACGCTCCTGGATATCATCTATGCACAGCTCCAGAAAAGAGCCAATGCATATAGTATTTATGCACTACTATCATGAATAGTCAGTTTTATTATTCGCTACTGTTTACTTCATTTCTCTTTTGATGGGGATATACCTAGTTATGAGAACTGGGTTCACCTTGTAAGCAGTAATAGGTTGCCATTATGAGCACCGGATGCGCAGAGTCTTAAGAGGCTCGGAGTTGAAGAACAAACCAGTAAACTGAGATAACTCTATTACTTTGCCGGAATCCAAGAATGCCACGACTCACAATGGATCATTTGACAAGCAGGGAAGGGATGTTGCAGATAAGCATGCTTGACTTCAAATTTGGGTTCAGAAAGATCTTATACGGATATCAATACATCGAATCGTTCCGCTGATGCGGGAACGCGAGGGAACGCGAGGGAACGCCAAGGCAGTTTATTCATTACCGTCATATTTTAGGGGCACCGGGGCGGAAAGAATACATTGAATCGCAGAGTTAGGTACCGGGGAGGTAGTGTCAATTCACGAGGTGTCATCGCGGAGATGAAATATGAATATTTGTAAATTAAGTGGTTTATTATGGTCATTAAAAGGTTAAGTTATCCTGAAATATTTATCCTCCAGAAAAAAGGGGAGGTGCTTATATATAGTCCTCAAAGGCAAAAATATCACACCTGCAGCGCCTGCTTCCCAATATCCTTCCCGTGCATCCTCAACTCATGGATGAGCATACTGGATAGCTGAAACCGACAATAATTGCAAAATATACCATTCTATGTGCATATGTTGTACTTTATACATATAAATAAATCGAGCGGAGAAAAATTCAAAGCAGGCCACCCAAACACCCTATTTTCCCTATATCATCTGAATACATAACCCCTATATGTTTTATCAAGTCCTAGCCCAGCCCTCCGTTTCTTTTAATTGACGACACGAGCTTTAAGGGAAAAATTCAAATAATAAAATAATCATGCACTAGTCACGAGATGCATTGGCAAAACGACTCCTCTTCCGTATCCGTTTACCGTAACGGAAAAATATGTATCTGTAATCAAAAAGCGAAAGGTGTTAGCCAAAATAGAGCTGTCTTGTAATATGTTGTTAATTTCTTTTCTGGTGAAGATGTCCAATTTATGTAATTCGAATTGATCAGCTGCGTAGCTTGGGAATGTGAAAGGGTTTTATTATTGATCTTTCTTCTCCTGGAACTTTCTTGTTGTACGAAATATGCGCCTGAAGTCACGGGGAGCATTACTGCAGGCATTCACAAAAACAACCACGGCCATAACCAAAGAAATAGAGTGAGAGGCAAGAAATGGTCATAACAGGAGGAGAGCGCAAAACAATCAAACAATCAAAGTATGTTAGCACTTACGGGAAAGGCGCCATTGCAACAGTCAGGAAAGCTAACAGTGTGGAAGCCCAGTCGAATCCTAGGCGATTGTACACTGGACCGTACATTAGTACTAATGAAGTAATAGGCGCTACTTTTATTTCATAAAGCGGCTGTGGGAGCACTATCATGTAGATAACTTATCACGAAAGATGAGTTGGCGGATGAGATAGTAGACATACTCTGTATTCCAAACAACGGGAAGACCGCGCTAAAACTTGACCGGAGGAAGCTATTCGCTGCGAGGGCACTTGCAGCGTATAGGGGGTAGGCATCAACTAGAAAGGTATAAATGCCAGAGTAGACAAGAATGGTTCTGTGGATTGTGGATTTGGGGTACGTAGCCCATAACAGTTAGCAGTACTTCATAGCTAGTAGATGCACTTTACAAATATGCATCCTTTGACGACCAGAAAGATTTCTTGAAATCTCAAATATGAGGTGGAGCCCGCTCACCCTAGTCCAAATACGCCGGTGCCAATTTTTGGAGCGATCCAATGCACATCTCGGCACAACGTCCGGGCAAATATGAATAAGCCAACGGATACCAATGGAGCACCAACGATTGCTAAAAGAAAATTCCGTTAATGTCCCGAATATCATTACGGCTCACTGGATTTCAATGCTCAACCATACCTGGTGGCAACCTCCATTCAGGCTCGTATTCACACGGTTTGCCAGCATTTGTCTCCCGCTTGTGAACTAATCGAGCGTAATTTTTTCGCCAGAGTGGGTCAGTTGAGATGGCGACCATCATCCCAACGAAAAGGCTCATGAAACTTAATCCAACCTGGGAAAGAGTAAAGCCATGGAGAGTTGTGAATAGCAGCTGGAAAGCACCGGGAAAGAGGTATATGATGCCCAATAGTATTGCCGAGAAAATGCTGAGATTCAAGCACATGGGCTCCAATGCTAAAAGCATCATTGGCCTATATATAGAACGCAGGACCGTCTGCGCTACGGACCGTCTGCGCTACGGACCGCTCCAGCATTTCAATCGGAGATTTCCAGCGCTCATCACCTGTTTCCCGCCTGATCTTGACGGCTTTGCGCCGGAGCAGCCTTTTTCGGAATTAGTCACACCTTACCGGAAGATAGGGTAAATCAACTAAAGGGGGATTTTATGACGTACACTGGGTGGTAAGTCTCGGGAACGAGAAAAACAATGGCCATTAAAACAGAAGCTGCCCATGTCAGCAGCATATAAAACGACCATCGCCTATACAAGAACGGTCAGATCCAAAAATTTGGTCAGAACGCAGTTAGGATCCAATTACATACCAGGAGGTATATTTACAGATGAAACCGCCCAACCTAAAGAAATCATTATTAGCAATCCCTTCCATTGAAACATGGCACAGAAAGGGTTGCTTACAGGGGACCGAGTTCTGGTCCAAGGAATGGGCTGACAGTGTAGATCATCATGGGCGCACCAAGTTCATGGCCAGCAAACATATCCCCAACGGTGCCACCAGCCACGCTCAGGAAAGCACTCCCGGAAAGTCCAGTGAAAAACCTTGCGACAAGCATAGTCTCGATGTTTTGGGCCACAGCGCAAGGTATGAGCCATATTAAAAGGGATGCGAACGAAGTGACGTATATGATCCTTCGTCCGTAAAACTAAAAAATGACAAAAAAGGGGAGAAAGAGGCATTCCATCAACATCAGAGAGGTGCACTGGGAGATTTGATGATCATGTTAATAAAATTAAAATGTAGTACTAACCTCCGACAATGGAGCCAAAACAAGGGGCCCAAGCCCTAGTCCGAGCATAAAAAGGGACAAGCCCACTGTTGCAGCCATGCGTGAGCAATGGAATTCCTCCATTATCTGCGCATACGTCATGGTGTAGAGTGATGCAGTGCAGGTACTAATCAACAACAACTCATTTAGTTTTTTGTTTTCAAAATCAAGCGAGGAGCATCCGTCACGAGAATCGAAAGGCAAGGGAGGAAACAGGCGCATACACACAGAGAGAGCCAACGGACAGAACCAAAACAGCAACCCATTTCCTAGCCAACTTCGCGTTCCGCGGGTTGTCAGGGTCAAGAGGCCCATCCCACGTTACGATAAATTCCCCTTCTTCCCCAGTCGGTCCTTCCTCGGCCTTTTTCTCCTCCTCACGCTCCTGAAGGCTATCATTATTAACGGCATGGTGCGTATATTCGTCAGAAAGGGAATACACCCTACTTATTGAGTAGGAGCCCCGCGAACTCGCCCGACTGGCTGATCGAACATCGTTTCCCGATTTATTGCCGCGAATTTGTTCGAACTTTGTTTCGCTTCGGCCTCGATCTTGATTCTCATCTTGAGCGCTCCGTTCAGCGCTACTCTCTTCCCAGGTGCCCGACGGGTTTCCCGAGGTCTCTCGCATCTCTTTATACGTATTGGCGTTCAATTACCCTGCGCGCAATGGTAAGGGATCGAGAGCTCACCCAGGTGTTGCAAAACTTCAGCTTACGTCTCATCGCAGGGAAGAAGAAGACTCAAAAGTAAGAGACAAAAAGAGAAGTAACATTCTGAGGGGATTGGTTCCACTTGTAGCCGATAGTTAACTAGGGCTCCGCACCGCCCAGTAGTCAATGAAATAGTAGTTATTGTTACCAAGAAAAAATGTTGAGGCGTGGCCGGCTGTGGGGCGGAGTAATATCCTCCGCATGGTTCGGTTGATGCGAAGGAACAGTTAAGACCGGCGGAGATCGCGACATTCATCCCGTACAGGATCGTTTTGATAAGGACAAAGTTTGATAATTACCAGTAAAAGTGACGTTAAGTGACGTTAACTACTACGGAGTCAGGCGGCGGGCGTTGAGCCCATGATGTCACAGCTCCCTTTTCTTCAATTAGTGACCCAACTGCAGAGTGGTATTAGATATAGAGTACCTACTACTAGATATTATGACTGAATGTTCAATTGTGCACTAGATAATGAAAAACTGTAATTCGCTCCGATAATAGCATTTAAATCCATGGATACTATTGATTCGAGAGGTGACTTGATGGAGGCTGAGTCTTTGACCATGAACATGTCGGAATTCAGATAGTATTCGGAGCGCCCAGTTGAATCTCGGTAGGTTTAGCGCCACCACCGCCCCGGTATATCTGACTCTGGCCTCGCAGGCCATTCATTGGTGTGAAAGTGTTGAAAACTTTCTCACAAGATTAAGGGCTTCACTTGAAAATTCTCCATTTCCTAGCCCTGGAGGAAATTAGACGATACCCTGATAGTTGTGCTTTTGAAAATGTGTGAATTTTGAGCTAAACTTGAAACAATTATTTTAGAATTAAGTCGGTTGATCTGTGGATCCAACATCCCACCTCGCCCTTCTCGCTTCTTCACAAATTTGAAGGCCACTCGAAGTTTTGTAATGCTGCAACCGAACACATCCATCTTAAGAATCTATCTCAATATGGTCAGGTCAATCATCTTAATTTGAGCCACTGGAACTAAGCTTTATGGTGCAACCAAAGCCATAACTCGTCCGCCGGAAACCGAGCAATATTCGTCGTTTGGACAGAAAAATCATTTGAACCTATGTGCAAGCCAAAAGAATGCAACAGTTAAACTTAGAATATGTCCTCTACTCATCCAATACTAGTATCAAGGAAGCCCCCGGTAGAGATGGCGGAAGCGGCGGAAAACCAAAGAGAGAGTTAGTTGCTTACTTTCCCAAAAACTCTTTCATCAAGTTCCCAGCTCCTGGTTTTCTATAAGCAAAACTACGGTCCTCCGGATGCGATATTTCCCGTTTCTCCTCCTCGCGCTGCTCAGCAGCTTGCTTCTGATCCGCCAGCCCGGAAAAAAGCTGTTCGTGTTTTGTGTCATAGTGCCCATGCTCCGACTGTTCATGGGCACCGCCGGGACTGTCAAGAGTGGAGCTTGTGTCGCTACTCTCTGAATTCTTTCGAGGCGTGGCCATTTTTGTATTTTTTATATATATTTTCAATTCTTATCTTATCTCACTATATACGTACCCTTACTGTCAGCTTTTAATGTTGTACTAGATTTGTGGTGTGTGGAACTAAAATGGTAGTACTTCCCATATATTTTTTTCTGAGGCAGGGGCGTTATTTTGAGCATGGGATTGCATCCAAAAACATACATAGACTGCTGGTCAAAATGGAGAGTCAGGGCTCTGCAGATGAAATGTTGTATATAAATATCCCTTCCCCTCTCAACTCTTCAAAAAGAGCTTGTAAGTTGTTCAAATACGGAAAATCAAAAACGTCGCCGTCGATGATATCATCCGTTAAACCTTGCCACGGGTCAAAACCGGCAAATCACAAACCTTATCAATAAATCGAAACTCTTGAAAACCAGACAGATACTCCGTATTTCAAAAACCCCCTTTCAGGATTCACCCCAAAGAGCGAACCAATCGTTGGAGACGACGTTGGGAAGAAAAAAGGCGATTTAAAAATTGTAAAAGTAGATATGGTATTTCATTGATTCGACTACGTTGGCTAACCAAACGATCAACCCAAACTACCTCCGAGGACTGCTCGCTGGAAATTGTCAATCAATCAATATATGACAAGGGGCGACGGATTGAGGATTCGCCGCGTCCTCCTCCTCCTCCAATATCTCAAGAAGCCCACGTTGATTCAGAGAGAACTAAAAACAAAAAATTATCAAAAAGAGCCAACTATCAACACCATTTCCTGCGCCCTGCACCCCTGTCCTGCAAAGGGAATAAAATAAAGCAATAAAGAAGAAACAGGGTAACAGCTCCCATCATGAGAAAAATAAATAAAAATATAAAAACAAAGTCGAGCTAAACTCCCAGTCAGCGTTGTAAACTGGCCGAAGATCATACGCGACAAAAAACAGCCACAAACTATAAGAACTGCCAGTGTTTTTCAAGTCCTTGACACATCCGAATAGCTCTCTTTGTTAACAAAAATTATATAAAACATAGAACTGAGTCGTCATAATCAATACTTGCTCGCCGATTCCTCCAAAAACCTAGTTGTTGAAATCAAAAAGTAGCAAACTAGCTAAGAATGGGAACAAAAGACAAAAAGAAAAGTCTGGTATCCCAAACCAAGGTAAAGCAAAGCTAAAACTGGAATGACAAGTGATAATCCCAATTGACGAGGAGGGGAATAGAGAAACTGGGACAAGGGGAAAATAAGAAATAAAATACTATCTCCCATTCACGACGCGTTGCTCCCCCATCTAAAAACAAATACCAAAGAAAGAAAATGAGACGATTTTCAAAGGCGTTTTTTCTCGGGGTATAAATTAAGCGGGAATTTCTGGTGTCTGGGTGGCTATTTCACCACCAGCTTCAGTTTCTGCCCACGATCCCCAGAGTCCTTGCTTGGCACGGATCCTTAGACGACCACCAATAGTACCGGGGCTCTGCTCAACCTTCACAGCATCTTTTGTAGCCAATACAAGTACCTCGAAGAACATCTTAGTCGCATCGCTCTTGCTCGTGGTCCGTTCAGGGAGGAGGTCTTGGAAAATAACGCTGCTCTTCTTCGACTGTGAAGCACCTTCAGATGAGGGCTCGCCGCCGAATCGGTCCCGTAGCAGGTGGACAGCGTGCTGTGTTCCTAGAGAGATAGGTCCGCTTTCTGCGGGATGGACGACGCTGCTTGAATCGTTGAAACCATCCATTTGGTAACCGTGACCTTCATCATCGGACAAGTCGTGTGGTCGTTCCTCATCGCCAGCAATGTGGATCTCGGATTGCTGGTTTATCGTGGTGTCTCCGCCAAGCTCAACGCCTTCGTCTGCGTGTAGGAACCCGTCTTCTTCACCAAGGTCAAGCCGAGGTATTTTGTCAGCGCCCTCAACATCCATATCAGCAATGCCGCTGTCTCGCTTTCGCTTAAGCTCGCTCGATTGGCGCACGGCATCGATTGACAACATCTCACGCAATTCGGGGGCCCAGTTTTGGTAGTTGCCCCCCATAACACTTGAAACAAAATCTCCGTTCCTTTGCATATTCATCAGGGTTAGTAAAAGAGGGTCTCGTGGTAAAATCGAGGCTGGCTTCAATATATTCGATCGGTCAGCTTCTTGTTCTCTGACTTGATGAGATGAGATCACAGTCTCAACATCTGGCTGTATGATTTTTCTTCTCTTGACTCTGTGTGGTTGTCGGATATCTTGATTCATAAAAGAGTCATCAAGATCTCGCATAAGGCTGGACCGCGCAGATGAAAGGGGCGATTGGGAATCCCGAAGGAATTCACTGGGTTCTTCGGCAGGTACCACAGTTGTATCCTCTTCGGCAATCGGGACACCCAACTCTTCTTCAACGCCACCCATTTGCACATCATCATCTTGTTGCAAGAAAGTATCCACATTATCATGAGCATCGTCTTCAGCGCTTGGTTTGCCAAATCGGATTCCGGCATCACCATGATCGAGGTCGAAGTCATCGTCGAACGGCCTGTGGTCATCACTGAAAAGGTCTTCACCAACCGGACGCGGAGCGGGTGCATCCCGTCCCACTTCAATGCTCATGTCGGGGCCCAGAGGCATGTCGTCCTCGCCTAAATCAAGCTCAAGACCGGTATCGTCTTCAAGATGGGGTCTCTCAATGGGCGTTGCAAATCGCTGAGTGGACGTGCTTTCTGGAAGGAGTTGGCTCGACCAACCGAGTGACGATGCCGGCCGTTTCCCTTCAGCACCCAATTGTGGCATAGGTTGTGAGAACAAAACAGAGGTATCCAAGTTCATAAATAGATCAGACTCCGTAAGCACGTCCGGCAGCGTAATTCCACCAGCGGGAAGGGTGACAGAGCTGGGGAGATCATTATTGTTGGTCAATCGAAAGGCCTATTTAATGTTGTTAGCCAAAAATAATTGCTTTTTCATCAGCCCAGTCCAGTCGTCGTGATACGAACCATTTTAATTTTCATCAAAGCCTCGTTGCAGTCATCTAGAAGGTACCTAGTTTTCCTGCTGTAAATGCGGACGACACCCAAGAGCAACTGACCACTCAATCGCAACGCCATGGGTGCTTGGCCCTGGTCCACAATCGCGCTGACACTGCTTTCGATATCAGATTGTAGAATGTGGGATTTTGTCAGTTTGCGCTCGAGGTTCGCGGATAGCCAAACTCGAGCCAGCGGCCCGGTCTTCGATAACAGCGTTTCCGAGTAAAACATGGTGGAAGGTATGAAATTTGAAAACGCCGCGTAGTATTAGGGTATATATTGTACTCTGTTTAAATCGATAATTGTAGCTGCGGGAAAGCGAATCAACAACGAGTGCGACCAGTGTGTCGACCCGCAGTCATCGACGCGCTGGTACTTCGGAGATCGGGTCCACAAATTGTGATCACGCGCGATGGGCGTCTATCCAAGTAGCAGGGGGCCAAAAAAGACGATATCCAAGGCCGTCTAGAGATAGGGAATAGTAGGCAGCTCGAAGCAATAGATATAGAGATGGGAGTCAAGAGTCGGAGTCGGGCGAGGGCAATGAGAAAAGGAGAGGGGTTGGGGAAAAGAAAGAAGCGCGTTGTTTGAATTTCTTGGTTTGTTGCCCAAAGGAGAATAATTTGGTGGCTGGAACATCACGTGGTTCGACTTTTAGTCAGCGGTGGCTTGGCATCCAAGCAACCTCGGGTAGAACTTGGTACCATCATGTAACCACCTTGACGCTGGCAGAACTCCGTAGTAACTTATTTATTTCTGTTTGATAACCAACTTTTTTGCGTTGCAGCAGGCAATTTCTGTTGGCAATTTTCGCTTTGTTTGTATTCATCTCTCAAGCCATTTCTGACCCGCCTAGTTCGGATGATATTCACCAAGTGCCTGGTTTCCTCCTGGCAAACCTGGGCTCGGAATGTAGTATTCAAGAGTACCTTTCCTGAACGTGGGCGCGCCGGGAGAAGAAAATATATGCCAGATAGGAGTTCGGCATCTTACAAGCCGTCCCCTGTTCGCAACATAGCCTGTAGAAACAAGTCCTGGGCCGGAGTTGTGGGGGACCCTGTTGCTGGCACCAGAAACTAATCCTCAAGTCTTGTTGCATTCCATACTTAGTACTACTGTGGGAGTATAGTCTTATATGTGTGTGTGCGTTGCACCGAGCTATAAAGCCCTAGAAGAAAGGAAGAACATCGGGCCGGGATGGATGCCTCTGACAACTACTATGAAAGTCCATCAAGCAATGCTTGATCTCGGGCCAGTGTGATTTCAAGGGGTTAACTGTTAGTGGAAGGTAGCCCGATAGGCCAGAAGAAACATGAGACTTGACGATGAATTCTCCTAACCTTAAATCATTCTCAGAATCTACCCCTGGTCGTACTTAATAGCAACTGTCTCCATTGGTGTTGTTCTCCCTTCTTTTTCTGCTGTGTACTCCACTCCATCGGCTCCATAGAACTTGTATTTTGATTGCCTGTCCGTCTAATTAACAACTTCAAAGGCGACCTGAAACCAGTCAAGAAAACGTACGTACAGGATACAAAGCATCTATCCGCTTAAAGTGCAAATATCTGCTGTCTACTCCGTACTCTCCTACATAGTACCTACTCCATGCTAGATAGTACGGATTAAATACTTATCCGTACAGAGTACAGAGTACTCCGTACTGCGAAAGTAAATAGCCCGCAGAGGTAACAGGGAGCTTCCCAGTTGGGATTAGCCTGGCCGAAACTGAGCCGGGGAGCCGCCACCCCCTGCCAGAACGCTAAACCCAATAAGGCAGCGACCACCAACCGGCGCCAGTTGAGCCTCAAAAAACATCTGCGATAGCTCTGATGCCAGCTAGACCAACAGCCCGAACACCGTGCTTTTGCTTCTCCACGACTGTAAATCCGAAAATCCCTTGGAAAATTGGTTTCTCCTGCCGCACCCAGTTCCATTCTGATTGCGGCATCCATTCATCCCGCTGATATTTACCCTCGGAACTTAAACTTTCCCTTTCATGCCGCTCACTGACAATTAGGTTTATTTGCGATCTCCCCAGGCGCCAACCTCCAAAGTCCTTCCTCCCCATTGATATATGCCTTCATTGTTGTTCCCGCTGTAAACCCCGCCCGGCTTTTGCCAGCCCGTAGCCGCCTCGGGATGCCAGACTGGCGGATCATTTCCCCCCCATCCTGAGCTATGTCAGGGTTCCCACCTCCGACGCCCTCTCTCCCTCTCTACACCATCCCTCAGTCCGACCGACACACGCCCTCTCCACGTCGCACGAGCACCGTCGTATCGTCTGCGACTACATCCACATACTCGAAACTCAGTCCGCAAGAAGTAGCTGACCGCTTAGAAACGTCGCTTGTTAATGGCCTTTCCCCAGCCGATGCAGATGCCCGGTTGTTGAGGGATGGTCCAAACGAGCTTTCCTCTGAGGACCCGGAGCCCCTCTGGCTACGATTTCTCAAGCAATTCAAGGAGCCATTGATATTGTTGCTTCTGGCCTCTGCTGCTATTTCATTTTTCATGAGCAATTATGATGACGCGATCAGCATTACCCTTGCGGTCACAATTGTCGTCAGTGTCGGGTTCGTTCAGGAGTACAGGTCAGAGAAATCGTTGGAGGCGTTGAATAGGATGGTGCCGCATTATGCCCATTTAATTCGCAATGTTCCTCACCACGGCTCACTCGGATATACTGCACCCCAAACCGGGAATAGTGTGGAGGAGTTGGAGATGCAGGAGATACCAGTGAATGGGCCTCACCCGGTGACATCCTCCTCAAAGGCATCTACGACAGTTCTGGCGGGCCAATTGGTCCCCGGAGATTTGGTTCTATTCTCGACCGGCGATCGAATCCCCGCAGATCTTCGCATCACCAGCTCCACTGGTCTTTCCATTGACGAATCTAACCTGACAGGGGAAAATGAACCTGTTATCAAATCTTCTGAATCGGTTGGAAATTCAAAAAGTGGACTTCAACCGCTAAAGGAAAATACACGGCCCAATTCTCCTTACTACGATTCTCCTGCCGCTGGAACGGTGGGAACTGACCTTCGATTGAATGAACAACATAACATAGCATTTATGGGTACATTGGTTCGGTCTGGCTATGGCCAGGGTATTGTTATAGCTACTGGACCTAATACAGAATTTGGGAACATCTCTGCCTCGCTTCGAGAAATCGAAAGCCCGCGAACGCCACTTCAATTGTCAATGGACCGTCTGGGCCAGGAGCTGAGTTACATGTCATTTGCAGTCATAGGTTTGATTGTTTTGGTTGGGCTTCTACAGGGCAGAAATTTATTGGATATGTTCACTATCGGCGTTTCTTTGGCTGTTGCTGCTATCCCAGAGGGCCTTCCCATCATCGTCACTGTAACGCTGGCACTAGGTGTTTTTCGAATGGCGAAAAGAGGCGCCATCGTTCGAAGGTTACCTAGTGTGGAGACATTAGGTTCAGTCAACGTCGTCTGCAGTGATAAAACCGGCACCTTGACCCTGAATCACATGACTGTTACCAAAATGTGGCACTTCGATTCCGACGCTCCCTTCGAAGTAAACCGAGACAGCAGGTCAGTGAATGCTAGTACCGCCGCTCGAACCATCCTCCGGATCGGTAACATTGCCAATAATGCTCGCTTATCCCGTGCACATGCCAATTCGCCTGCCACTGCTGCCTCCGCCGCGATATTGTCGTCAACGGTGGATCAATCCTCAGGTGCAATCAGAAGTCGATGGGTTGGCCAACCTACCGATGTCGCCATTTTAGATCTATTGGATGCGTTCGCTGAGGATGATGTTCGAGACCGGATTAGCGCCCGTGTTGCAGAAACTCCTTTTAGCTCTGAGCGAAAATGGATGGGAGTCGTCATTGGTGGTAGCAGCCCTCTGGCGGAAAACGGTTTTGGAAACGGTGGTTGTCCCGAAATTGCATATATAAAGGGTTCCATAGAAGAAGTTCTCAAGCGTTGTGATACGTATCTAACGAAAGACGGTCGGGAAGTTATTTTAGACGAAACGAGACGGGAGAAAGCGAAACAAGCAGCCGAGTCTATGGCGGCAGATGGATTGAGAGTCCTTGGCTTCGCCAGTGGCCCGGTGAGAGATACAGGAAGAGGGGCTCGTCCCTTGGGCAGTCGCAGCCCAACTCCTGGTCTGGTGGAGAAAACGGCACAGGTCAAAAACACCCAGTCCAAAGACGACGAACTTTATACGGGGCTCGTGTTTTCTGGCCTTGTCGGCATGAATGACCCACCCCGAAAGGACGTACACCGAGCTATCCGCAAACTGATGACGGGTGGAGTTAGAGTCATTATGATCACAGGTGATGCGGAGGCGACCGCGGTCGCTATTGCGAGGAAACTTGGAATGCCTGTTAATCCGTCCCCCGCCGCTAGAGAGGTACTCAGGGGAGAGGACATAGATCATATGAGCACTGCAGAATTAGCGCAGACGATTTCTGCGACTTCCATATTCGCAAGGACCAGCCCGGACCATAAGATGAAAATCGTGCGAGCGCTTCAATCCCGCGGGGATGTAGTTGCAATGACAGGCGATGGAGTCAATGATGCACCTGCCCTGAAAAAGGCAGACATTGGCATTTCAATGGGCCGGCTAGGTACCGATGTCGCCAAGGAAGCTGCAGATATGATTTTAACAGATGACGATTTCTCAACGATTCTCAGGGCAATTGAGCAAGGCAAGGGTATTTTCTATAATATCCAGAATTTCATCACGTTTCAGCTAAGTACAAGTGTTGCGGCATTGAGCCTTGTGCTCCTCAGTACGACTCTAGGATTTAAAAATCCGCTTAATGCTATGCAAATACTGTGGATTAGTATGTTCTCACCCCCCCTCTCCCTCCTCCCATTCAACATCGGGACGGAATTACCATTGTGCTAATCACGAACGTTGATACAGACATTCTCATGGACGGCCCACCCGCCCAATCTCTCGGCGTCGAGCCCGTCGATCCTTCTATCATGAGCCGACCCCCACGCCCCAAACACGCCCGCGTCCTCACCAAACCATTAATTCGCCGTGTCCTCACCTCCTCCATGCTAATCATGCTCGGCACGCTCGCTATCTACATTCACGAAATGTCCGACCACACTGACGAAGTCTCCGGCGCGCGCTCGCGCATCGTCACCAGCCGCGATACTACCATGACATTTACCTGCTTCGTGCTGTTCGACATGTTCAACGCGCTGACTTGTCGGTCGGAAGCCAAGTCAATATTACGCGGCGAGTTACCGCTGTTCGGCAACAAGATGTTCAATTATGCGGTGCTGGGGTCGTTGGTGGGGCAGGCTTGTGTTATTTACCTGCCGCTGTTGCAGGGAATTTTCCAGACAGAAGCTATTGGGCTGTGGGACCTGTGTGTGCTTGTCTGTATTTCTAGTACAGTGTTCTGGGTTGATGAAGGGATGAAATATTTAGCGTGGCGGAAGAGAAACGGTGGGATGGGGATTTCTGGTGTGAGGATTGGTGGGTATAGTGTGAATGTGTGAGTCTTGTTTTGTATGGATTATGAAATGAAAAGAGAACCCTGGTAGGTAGGGCCTTTGGGAGGAAGATGGTGGGTGTCGATGGTGAGATAAACTATTCCATTTCATGTCTTCCTATGTACATCACGCCTTAGAAAGTCTGTGTTCCATTATATTGTTCTTCTATCGGAACATCCCGTCGCGCCGTCAGTTCTTTGGCGGATCTTCCATTACCCCTTCTCTGTAACTATACTCTCTTTTTTCTCTGTAAAATGTTTGAAGTGTCTCATAAGATCGATCCTCTTGGCCTCCTTCAGCTTCTCATAGCATTTCCTGCATTTTCAGTATCGTGAGGAAGACCATATTCCTTTATTATCGCCCATCCTGTACAATATTTTCTACTACAAGAGCTCCGTCGATTTCCGTTCTTGTTAGCGCGTAACTATGCAAAACTAGCGCGCGGGACCCAGGGCCGCAACGCGCTTATTTGACCCTCCGAGTTTGAGAGCAACCCATATGTTTTTTGATTAGGCATAACAGCTCAAACCTTGCTATGGACTAAATATATCGCTGTGTTCCATACGGATTAACTCGATAAGTATCGGGAGAAGCTCGCTGGGCCGAAGTGGAATCTAACTCTACGCTCTCCTTATTCCACCTTCGATCAGCGCATAGCTACGAAGTAGTATGGGAGTGAAAAGATGAATAGTACTCCGTACTATACTAGTGAATCACAGGCCACTAATAAAACGGGGATATATCAATTATTGCCTGGGTATGTATATATGGAACATCAAAAATAACATGATTACGGAAAAACTAAAACACTCACGCCGTACTCCGTAGACAGCGCAAATTGACAAACGAAACAAAACGAGACGCGCTATACATGCCTACTAGTACTACTCCTGAAATGGAACAATGAAATGAAAATTAAACAAGGAAAAAGGAGGAAACCTGCAACAGCAAGAAAGGAAACCTCGAGAGATCCAGCTCGGCTCTAGTCTGTCTTTTCACTATCCCCAACAACAGCGGGTGGTGGAGGAGAAGGAAGAGGAGAATCTGCCTCCTTCTCCTGCTGGCTCCCAGCGTTGTCCGACTCAGGGGTTGTAGGCGCCGACCCGGGTCGACTATTCGTCGCCGTGGCACCCTTTGTCATCTCGCTGTGTTCATTAATACCATAAAGATGCACGCGGGACACTTGGCCCTCTTGTGCCTGCAAGTGGTTCTGCGGCGTCCACGCGAGATAATCGCGGCGTACCTCGACATAGTCGTACGCAAATTCTCCCAGCTGGTCGTCATCCATACCCAATAGCTCAGCTTCTTCCGACGCCCGCAGTTTCAGGCCTGGAATTGCGTTGATGGCATACGCAATCAGGGCGGATACTACGAATGTATAGGCGCTCGCCGCAAGTATATAGGCGATCTGGATGTATAGTTGCTTGTAGTTGCCGATGAGCCAGCCGCCAGCGCCAGTTCCAGTGTTCACGCCGTCGAGACCGATGATGGCGTCACTCGCGAAGAGCGCGTTGAAAATTAGCCCGACAATCCCAGCAACGCCGTGCTCGGCGAAGATATCCATAGAGTCGTCGATGCGGATCCAGTATTTAACTACAGAGAAGGTTAGTTGATATTCTATACGTTTATATATATATATATATTTTTGCCGAACCCGAGGGCCTCTTTGAATGTTGATTATAGAAACTGACTTTTGGTGCTGTAGTTCGCTACGACTCCCGTCACTATTCCGAGAATCACACTAGCCCACGGAGGAATCAAACCGGAGGCAGGAGTCGCCGCGACCAGACCAGAAATAGTACCAGAGCACCAACCGACCATAGACCATTTGCGAGCCAGCCGCCAATCGAGTAGCACCCAAGTCATGGCCGCAAAGCTGGCGGTCAAATTAGTGTTCCAGGAAGCCATGACGGCGCGCAGGTTGGCACCGAAGGCAGAACCCCCGTTGAAGCCCAGCCATCCAAACCAGAGGAAAACGGTTCCCAGAAGGATCAGCGAGACATTATGCGGCCGGAAATTCAGCATCATGCGCTCTTGGCGACGGCCCAAGACCATCGAGTATGCGAGCGCAGAGAGACCGGAGCCGATTTCGACAGGGCCGCCGCCTGCGTAATCCAAGACACCCCATTTATATGCCCACCCATTGATATTCCAGACCCAGCATACGAGGGGGCAATAAACGAGGGTAGCCCAAAAGAAGATGAAAACCATAGCGGGTAGCAGACGACCACGCTCAGCCACAGACCCCATTATAATGGCGGCGGTCACCGCGCAAAATTGCATCTACCGAATTCTCTTGAGTCAGCTTACGTCCATTCTCCCCACACCAACGGACAAAATAAAAATACTCGCACACACCTGATAAAAAGCGTACAACAGCCCTGACACCAGCGGCGAACCCGGACTCGGATCCGCGAGCGTCTTCATGAGGCCAAAGTTGCGCAAATTGCCAATGAAACCGTTCGTGGCAGTGGGGGAGAAGGCGAGTGAATATCCCCAAAAGTACCATTGAAAGGTGACGACAGACATGGAACCCATACACGCCCAGATCATACTGAGAGCGGACTTCCGCCGCGCGAGACCGGAGTAGAGGAAACCTAGGCCGGGAATCATGACCATGACCATTGCTGAGGCGACGATTATGTACGCCTGGTCGCCAGCCTGGAACCATTTGTTTAAGTTTTCGACTCCTGTTGGATTTCAGGGGTTAGATTATTTTATATTTCTATTTCTATTTTGTTTTCGGGGGCTGGGAGAAAACGTACTCGAGTCACCTCCCAGGTCTACATTGGTGGTGAGCTTGAAGTTTGCCGGCGCCCCAGTCCAGTTATACGAAGCATAGTCGGGAGCATAGGGGACCGTGTGAGCTGACATGATGCTTCCCCGGAGTGCTTTTTCCTGCCTTTCCTATCTTGGTAGGTTTACCAGACCCTCTTCTATACGATACTCTGTTATTCTCTTGTTTCACTCTGATAATTGCCTATCCCTGACAGTTTCAATATTAAACACTGCAGTTTTCAGGGTAATTTTTCTCTGGCGATGGCTTAGGGCGTTAGTTAGGTGAGCTTAACAATCACAGAGGCATTGTTACAGATAATGTCCAGAAATGAGAGAAGGACGGATTGAAGGCAAGGGAAAGAAGCTGGGGGGCAGAGCGAGAGCCGAAATTAAGGTGAAGGTGAGTGAAAAAAATTCAAGAATGAGTATAGGAGAGAAACATGCAATCCCGGGTGATGAACGGGAGTATATATGATTGACTGCCAGCTACAATCACAGACTCCCTATCTATGGATAAGGATGTTGTAAGCCTGTGTCGGCTAATAACAATGCAGGGACCCCCAAAGTTAAGACTAGACATATATTTAAGACCTCAGCAAGGAATGAAAAATGAAACCCAGTTCGATTCTGGGAAACGAAAACCAGCCGGGTTGCTCAAAAATTGTTAATTAGAAACGGAATTTTATCATCATCGACACTGTCGACGGTCAAAGCGGTAGCAATGACTGTTAATTCTAGCTACGTGCGAGCAAGGTTTTTCAGTTATCGTGGATTTTTAGGAGACAAAGATAAAGCAGGGGGGAGGAGGATATGAAGATAACACCCGAAAGTTTCTATGTCCGCAGAGGGTAAATAATAAAAATAAGCACCATTAGGTATTTTTATTATTTAC
Source organism: Emergomyces pasteurianus Ep9510 (assembly GCA_001883825.1). Classification (NCBI taxonomy): domain Eukaryota; kingdom Fungi; phylum Ascomycota; class Eurotiomycetes; order Onygenales; family Ajellomycetaceae; genus Emergomyces; species Emergomyces pasteurianus. Next base: position 28,134 of record LGRN01000253.1, read on the forward strand.
GCTGGGATCGCCCAGTTCCCGCTCCAATGACGGCTTCCGTACCCAGTCCTCCGTACATACTGGAGATAAGCAGTTCATCCAGACGATGTGTCCTCCCTCAACACGCCTGGCCTTGCTCCAGGCTTCTCATGATAAGTGGGTAGTGTTTCACCCACGTATCACGCTCTCTCCTACATCTTAATACATCTTAATAGATCCATCCATTGCTGCTTTCTGTCGCGGGCGCCTTTATTTCGTTCATTCCACAAAACGATAAATATAATAGCAAGGTTAGTAGTACTATATGCAGTGGTTCCAGAGCGCATCCTGAAAAAAAAAAAAAAAAAAAAAAATCCCAAAACGTGCCGTGCCGCCTCGCAGAGCTCATATCTCTGGCCGTTGATTGGTCGATAGCGGGCTAAAAACTCAGATAAAGACATCCCCATGAGGAGGCTGGCGATGACGAACAAACAGGTAAGATATTACTAGTGTGCAACGCATAGAAAATCCGTGGACCCTTACTGCGTATGTACTGTACATACATTCTCCAATATCTGTCTGGGTATATCAAATTAACCAAACTAGCTGGCCAATGGTGCATTATCTGGGTTGATATAAGGCATATACCTCCACCTGCCCTCAAAAAGTATTATCAAGGGGAAAAAAAGGGATCAGCACACAAAAGAGCCCAGCAAACTTTAAACAAGCTCAGGATATGATGCAAGCCTGAACGAACAATCGGCTTTGCCCAGACCTAAAAAAGAAACAAAAAAAAAAGTCAAAGGTGCACGGCGGACACAAAAGGCCCTCGACGTGCTCAGATAAGTTAGCTCCATCTCATTGGGCTCTGCCCACTTTTTTCGGACAGCCAGGAACAGTCGAAAAAGCAGTGGAACGCTTAATGTAGATTAGCGGGGAATATGAGATTATTGGCGGCAGATAAGTTATCAGCCACCAAAGATAGGTAGATAGGGTTTTAGACAAGAACGACTTTATGTGGATAGCGGCTTTTTGATTTTGTTGAAGGCTTTTGGGGTTTTTCTCATCTTTATCTACTCTGGTGACGTTCATTTGGGCTTTTTATGACCGGGTTATTTCGGAGGGTCGGATACGATTGCAATGAGGTTGTACTCAGAGACGTATGCATGGATAGGTATATTCCTATGACCCTAGCATAATAGTAAATAAATAAAAGCGGATCTATGATTGTATGTACATATTTGTACCCAATTGAATGTCATATCCCGCAGTCCAGATACGTAGAACCGGCAGTGACATATGCAATGCGGAGTGCCTGTTTGTAAAATAGCAAATCCAAAAATCGAATCAAAACACAACAATTCCCCTCGCCCTCACCCGCTCCTCCACACTTAGCTTATCCGTCACATCTTCCATGCCCCCGCGCACCACCTCCTCCCACTCCTCCTCCTCCATACCCATCACCATCACAATTTGCAAACATCGCCCGAACGCCTCGCGGTGCCGATATCGCCCTCCCCCATGTAGCCTCGCGCGATCCTCCTCCCCTAGATCGCCACCGCCTTTACGGCCACTGCTATCCCCGCCCACATCCACCGCCGCACTCACTATCCCCATAATATCCCGCTCCAGCCGCGTCGCTCCTAACGCGTTCACCCGACCATGATAGGACCAGATACGCTTTTCCAACAGCCGCGCAACCGCCGCCACCGTTACGCTCAGTAGCCGCTCAAAAGCCCGGCCAGTAAGGATTCGTGCGATGGGTTCCAGAAGGTCCGTCCACGCTACTGCGAACCGGTGACGGACTGCGTTGTCACCTGCCTCATCTATCATGTCCTCTCCATCAGGAACCCCGTGGTCATCAACGGCGCCATCCCGTGGTTGGTACTCAATGTCACGGAATGAATCTGCCAAAATCGGCCGGAGCCGGCCCTTAATTACATTATTGAACACGACCTGAATACCATCGTTGACGAGGTCTTGCGCTTTTGATTCGAACGAGGAGCAGAATGATTGCAGCATGCTGCCTACTTTCAGCGCCTCGTCGCCGAGTGGGAAGAGGTTGGAGAGCGGAGATTCTCCGGCTGCGGATTCGTTGGGCCGATTGCCACCAATTTCGGGTTGGGGGGCCTCCACATGGTTTTTCACGATGCGCTGGATGTAATCGGTAGCCACGTCGAGGTTATTGATGAGGACTAGGAAGGCGATGACGGTGGCATCAGGTGGGGACCCACCAGCTACTCCTCTGGGGTAGCTTTCATCTCGCATCTTGCGCTGGATCATGCCAATGAAATCGGTGCCGAGAACTCGGGCAAGAGTCGGGGTTACGCTGGCCATGACGGCAAGTTGCGCGGTGCCGAGTGATTGCTGAAGCACTTTGTTGACTATGTACATGATGTCGTCCACTGCTGACGTGATGTGTGGTGGGTTGGCGCGTAGGGGTTGGTGTCGGTTCAGAGTCAGCTCTGGGGGTCCCTCGTCTAGTTGGAAAGCCTTCTCCACCGACCGCCGGAGAAAGAATGTAGTCATGGAGTTAAACGGGTGGATTAGGCGATCGTTCACCTTCTGACACAGTGTTGACTGGACTAGGAACTCCGGTAGTTCGAATTCTTCAGCATCATGATTCTGTAGTTTGTTAGTCTGTGCACGTCCTTCGATAAATAATAAAAAGAAGGTTAAAGAGTAGTAACTAGCGTTCAATGATAAGAAAATATCCCGTACCCTGCATTTATCAGCCAAGAAGCGAGAATATAGGGACCACCTCCCCAGCATAACAGCCATCTCATTCAAAAGCCCGTCAATCTCTTTCATATCTACCCCTTCGTCTTCACTTGACCTATGCGAAACCGCATCGCGATTAGCCGGCGAATTCGCTCGAGGTGTTCCCATTCCCCGCGCAGCAGGTAAGAAGCTCTGAACAAGAAATGTAAAAGCGTAAGACTTTATATCCGTCAACTTGCGATCAATATGGCGGTCATCACTCCAGGACTCCAGAATAATCCCTCCCTGAACATCCGCTTCGACCTGTAACCTTTCCACAACCCTCGTCATCTTGCCTAAACCATAGTGTCTCTCCACCAATGTGCCGTGCCCATCGACAATCTGGGCAATGTGCTCAAATAGCTTCGTCAACGCGTTTGCATAAAAAAAGCCATCCTTCCTCTGCTCGGCACCCGCCCCAGCATGTAGATTCGTCCTTGCCCTTGCCGCCACGCCCTGACACACGTAGCGTCCATAAACATCCAGCCCAACAGCTGACCTCCCAATGAGGGGAAACAGCTTGAAAAATCTCGTGATCTTCGCATCATCGTTAACTTTGACCGCCCGCTCAAACTCCCGTAAGAATAAGCCGCACAAAGACTCCGCCGCATTCTCTAGCGTCACGCTTGGAGGATCTGGAACCTCAGCGGTAGGCACGATCTGCGCAGCAAAATCACCCTGTATGACTTCACTGGGGATCTTCGAAGCACGATTCATGTAACTTGCTGCCGTTTCCCAATCTTGAGACGCCCCCATGGACCCAGCTACGCCCAGCACGCAAGCTTTCAACTCCACAACCTGCTCCACTACATCCAGTGTAGCCTTGACGCGCGACTGTTCGAGATCAAGACGCTTGACAGCACTGGAGATGCGGTCCGCGGTGCTAGCAGCGTCTGCAAGCATGCCATGGCTGATGGTACGGGTGGTGGTGGCCTGCGAGCCTAGGTGGGCGCGGAGCAGATCCAGTCGGCCCAGCTCGCGTGAAAAATCTTTTTGAGAAGCTACAAGTGCATCAAGGCGGGCAGTTACGGCAGCTTCGCGGTCGTGGAGATGGGACAAAGTGGCTTTGATATCTGCAACGGTACGGGCATTGTAGATATCAGGGGGGTTTGCAGGGTCGGGATTGTGGGCGGAGTTATCGTGGCCATTGGCTTGCTGTTTTTCGCGTGTATCACTAGTTTGAAGTTCAGTGCTCTTCGGGTGCTTATTGTCTTGTTTCTTGACCTTAGCTTCCAGTGGTTTCGTCGTTTGATGAGAGTGACCGTTGACAGCGACGGCAAGCGTGGGAGAAACGACCGCCCTGGCCGATTTGGCCATTTCTAGCCTGTCCCGATTCAGGTAATCGAGATTTTCCAAGCTGAAATCCATAATGCACGAAATTTAAAATTCGTAATTAAAGGGAAAGCATGGGAATGCCTGTCCATGCGTGCTATACTCCGTATATTGACCACAAATTGGGTTTGTTGGATGATCAACGGCTGGCGTCTGGCGGCTATTTAGCTAGTGCGGATGTGGCTAGCAGGAGCTTAGCCACAGGGGAAGCGAAAGCCGCGATATCTTTTTGATATCAAAGGCTCAACTATATTACTGCAATACTATACTAGTATGACTGGTCTTTCGTTATCGCCAGGCCTTTCAAGTTACTTTTCTCAGACTGGCCTCTTGTCATTCACTTCTTTCTTCTCATCTAAGATTATTTAAATATTGCCTTCATTGTCTCGCGTTCTACCCTTCCCCAGGACTCGAACCCCCGCGAACCTCCTCGTTTCGAGCTAGTTCTAATATTTGGTTCAGCTGGACCTTTCTGTTAGAAGACAATACATACGAATCACTTTCAAAACGCCAAAATAGGCCGCCGGCGGAGACACAGGCATCAGAAGGGATCGTCCTCACGCCGCCCTTACAAAATGGGGAATGAGAGCTCGGTCCTGGTGGACGACAGTATCCCGCCAGTAACCCTGAAATCCCGCTCGCTCGAAGGCATCGCTGAGTATATTAAGGAAAAAAATGTTCGCCGGATTGTGGTCCTGGTATGCAGCTTCTAGACCCTTGGCATATATCATCTAGGAAAATCCATACTAATATCCCTCGGGCAATATCGCAAAGACTGGCGCAGGAATCAGCACAGCCGCAGGAATCCCCGATTTCCGCTCTCCGGATACAGGCGTCTACGCCAATCTAGCCCGTCTAAACCTCCCTGACCCAGAAGCTGTCTTCGATATCTCCTACTTTCGCAAGAATCCCTTTCCCTTTTACGCCTTGTCCAAGGAGATGTTTCCCGGCCGCTATCGGCCAACCCTCACTCATTCATTTATTAAACTCCTGTACGATAAAGGCCGCCTCCTCAAACTCTTTACCCAAAACATCGACTGCCTGGAAAGACAAGCCGGCCTACCGGGGGAAATGATTGTTGAAGCACATGGGAGCTACGCATCTCACCGATGCATCGATTGCAAAGCTACCTACCCCGACGATCTGATGCGCAAGGCAATAGAGGCAGATGACGTACCTCTGTGTCTTGAATGCCAGGGACTAGTAAAGCCTGATATTGTTTTCTTCGGGGAGCCCCTGCCAGAAGTTTTCTTCATGAACCGCACGCTAACCGCGGCAGCGGACTTGTGCATCATTATGGGCACCAGTTTGAGCGTTCAACCGTTTGCCAGTTTACCTAGCCTGTGCAGAGAGGAGTGTCCTCGACTTCTCATTAATTTGAATCAAGTTGGAGGATTGGGCACTCGGCCCGATGATGTATTACTATTGGGCGAGTGTGACGATGGGGTGCTGAAATTTGCGGAGGCGTTGGGTTGGCGGACTGAGCTAGAGGAACTATGGGCACAGATTAATCCGGAAAAGGCAGGTCTGATGAAAGAGGAAGGGGAAAAACCAGCTCGCTCCAAAGATGAGGTCTTACGCGATGAAGTCGAGCGCTTGACAGAAGAGGTGGAGCACACTCTGCATATATCACGATCCCATGAAGAGCGAGTACGTTCAGAGCTACAGAAGGGACAGCAAGATGAGGCGAAGAAAGAACAGGAAGAAAGGACAGGCCCAAGCAAATCCTCAGCTTTTTCCAAGGATGATGCGGATCGATTTATTAAGAAGAGCAGCGAGTCCTCTCAATCAGCGCAACTGGACCTGGTACCCCAACCGCAAGATAACCTAGAGCCGAAATCTGGTGATGGTGGTGATGCAAAACAGGAGGAATCATCACCATCACCTGCACAGAAACCGACCAAGGACACGGGACAAGTGATAGAAATGGCGGAATGATCGTGGACATCAGTTCATACCCCTCTACTAGAAAGTTTTTTCAGGCAGGTGCTGGGCAGCATCCACCTGTCTCACTGCTTTGCACATAATTCGACATGAAAAATAAGATATTACGATGATGATAACCAACATTACGGGCGTTTATAACTTTCATTGAGTTACGACGGTTAGCAAGATTTATTTAGAATCATTTGATGTTTTACTTCTTTTTCCATTCTTTAAACATTGTTTTGCTTTGTGATAATGATGGCGATTTCCTGCGCTTTCCTAGCAAAATTATAAGATTTAAAGTAACGAACTATCTAATGATTTATATCTTCTCTTGAATCTTTACAATTCTGACACTTTTCATACTTCTGGGATATCAACATGACAATTTGCATATCTTGATTTCAGGAATAGGTGCAAAATGACATCCGTTCTAGAATCTCAATAATAGGCGCTCAGCCTCCTCCGTAGTGTAGGAATATATCTGGGGTGCTCCAGGGGTATTATTCATCCCCTCTAGGCTGGCCGTTGTCCCGTCGTCATAATTCAGCAGTAGTTAACTGGCCAGCTTAGCTAACTAACTTACCAAAGTTGAACCTCACCGATAAAACGATGGCGGGGCACACTATGGATCCAATGGATATTAGCAGCTACTCCCACCAAATTTATAAATTATCAGCTCCCAATTCTCCCCTCCTCTCTTGTTTATCTTATTTTATCCACCTATCCTTGTGATAATTCTGCCTCTGGGCCACCCAATAAACCTATTTGTGTAATCCAATACCTCCCAAATCGAAACCAAGAGCTGCGATTACAATGCCAGTACCACCTCGTCGAAAACCCTCCCGAAAGGGTGAGTATTCCTGAACATCCGTCTTTAAAATATACCGAAGCCATGGAATGGGTAGCCATGGTGTATGTGGCTAAATGTCGACGCGAAAGACATAGCAACTACAGCTAACAAATCATCACTCTCTAGGGTCAATGGCGGACATGCCGAAGGATATGCTTGAGCAGCTCAAGACACTGGAAGAACTCTTTACAGTAGACCAAACGAAGCTAAAACAAATTGTTGACCATTTCGTCAAGGAACTAGAAAAGGGTGAGTTCCTTTTTACTCCCCCTTTGTTTGTCCAATGCCTTTTGGATATGTATACATGGAAAAAGGACGAGTCGATGAGGTGGCAGGAGAAGGAAAGGAGCTCGTGAACACGTTCTAAAGGAATCACTAAAAATATCAAATATTTGACTATATTAACCATGTGAATGAAAAAAGGTCTCAGTGTCGAGGGTGGAAACATTGTGAGTTCCCCCACCCCAGGACCCCTTCTTTTGAGCTGCGTGCCACTTCCGGACACAGTCCCCGATGGTCTACCTCTTGTTGACGAACTCTTCCTCAGCCTATGAACGTAACCTGGGTCTTGGGATTTCCAACCGGCCATGAAACAGGTACATTCCTTGCCCTAGACATGGGCGGCACAAACCTGCGCGTCTGCGAAATCGAGCTCTCTGAACAAAAGGGCGAGTTCGACGTTACGCAGTCAAAGTATCGAATCCCTGATGAATTGAAGAGCGGTGAATCGTCAGAACTCTGGGAATACATCGCCGACTGCGTTCAGCAGTTCATCGAGTACTATCATGAGGGCTCCACGTCTTTTCCGGACTTGCCGCTGGGCTTCACTTTCTCATACCCTGCTACGCAGGATTATGTTGACCATGGTGTGCTACAAAGATGGACTAAGGGTTTTGATATCGACGGAGTCGAGGGCAAAGACGTTGTCCCAATGTTAGAGCAAGCATTGGCTAAGAAGGTATGAATTTAACTTGCCCATTCTCCCCCCTTTTTCTCCTCAGCTTTATAGGCAAACTCGCTCGTTCCAGCGTTGAACTTAACTTACCGGGTGCTGATTGGATGGGCAGGGCCTCCCAATTAAAATCGCGGCTCTAATCAACGACACAACCGGTACTCTCATTGCTTCCGCCTACACTGACCCGGAGATGAGAATCGGCTGCATCTTCGGCACAGGCGTCAACGCTGCATATATGGAAAACGCCGGCTCCATCCCCAAAATAGCACACTACAATCTACCCCCTGACACACCCGTCGCTATCAACTGCGAATACGGCGCTTTCGACAACGAACATGTCGTCCTCCCCCGAACACAGTACGACATCGTAATCGACCGCGATTCACCCCGCCCAGGCCAACAAGCCTTTGAAAAGATGACCGCAGGCCTCTACCTAGGCGAGATCTTCCGCCTCATCCTTCTCGACCTCTACGACAACAAGGACAAGCTCATATTCGCCAACCAGGACGTCTCCAAACTACGCAAGCCCTACTCCCTCGACTCCTCCTTCCTAGCATTCATCGAAGAAGATCCCTTCGAGAACCTGTCGGAAACCCGTGATCTTTTCGAGCGCACCCTGGGCATCTACGCAATGCCGTCGGAGCTGGAATTCTGCCGGCGCCTGGCCGAACTAATCGGCACCCGTGCCGCGCGCCTCTCCGCCTGCGGAGTTGCTGCCATTTGCAAGAAGAAGAATATCTCTCACTGCCATGTCGGCGCGGACGGGTCAGTGTTTGAAAAGTACCCGCACTTTAAGGCCAGGGGTGCCAAGGCGCTGAGAGAGATTCTCGACTGGCCAGATAACGAGCCGGATCGGGTTGTGATGAGCGGAGCGGAAGATGGGTCTGGCGTTGGAGCAGCGCTTATTGCGGCGCTAACGCTTGAGCGGGTTAAACAGGGGAATTTGGTGGGTATCAGGAATAAGGAGGTCATTAAAAGGCTGTGTTAGGGTTGGAGGCCGACTTGGATATTGTACAAAGTATTAGTAGATAGGAAGTGGGGGGAATTGGAGAAGGTGAGGTATCACTATATAGATAAATAGACGGTTTTTCAATTCCTTCTGATCGTTCCTTTTTTTTTTTGCGGGCAAAAGGGGTGGTTTTCGCCATTTCGTACAGTTTCAATGTCCGCGTTTATCCACGATCAATCAGCGGCACCAGCTCCGAGTTGTAGGGCTACCAAGACTCACTCACACTGCCTTGATCAAAGGTGAGTTGATACTTACCACTACCTACTAAATAAAACAAGAAGAATGATTTTTAACCGTGAAATGGAACTTTTGGTCCATCCAGATATTGCCAGTATCGTGTTAGCACTTTATCAAACTCTGTCTTATGTAGCCATTAGGCTCCGTCTCTTTCCTGAGTCTCGCTTTTGCAGACAAAGGACATATACCGCTTAAATCTCGCGACGTAGAACCCAGCCTCCTGAGTACCATGGGCCACGACTCTGGGAGTAGCTCTCTGGGGACGTATATGGATATCCTAGGGATTAAGCTAGGCGAAGCTCGCGAATCATCATCCTGGCTGCATCAAAAGATCTCAAGGTATTTTTTAATTCTCAGAGTACGGAGGTACTGTTCAACTCTGAGGAGAACCGCACTTTTAAACCAGGCTGTCACAAATTCCAAAAGAAATCCTTTGGCACAAGGTACAAAGTATCCTGAGATCTTAATTAACTTATCATCTTGCTTGGGTTCTCAAGGCGTATATAGAATCTAGCTTTGAAATACTTTTTTAATCTTGAGAAAGACCACATTTTTATTAAAATCCATGAATCTTGAGAATCTCAAGATCCTCACGCCTTTTCGTTTTAGAGAAGATCCATCTATAAACCTATCGGTTGTATATGAGCGAGCCTCGCTTCCGTTGAATTTCCCATAAGTTCTGCAATGTCAACGCTGGCAAGTCGACGAATTGAGCACACAAATCTCATTCGCAGGCAGCAGCATGCATATAACTGCTCCGGTCGAAGAGAAACGTGTGATACATGAAGGTAACAAAAGTAGAAGCCGTCTCCAGCGGCATTCGGGCCTGCCTCCATGTATTTCCATTAATTTCTTCTGGTCGACTTGGATTTGAATATCTTCAATTATCATTTTTATATAGTGGGTATATCTTATCTCTATTCTCCTTCTTTTTGGACTCGCCCCACCCTCCGAACATCCAGCTCTTGCAATCCATCGCTGCCCTTTGCAAGTACTGTACATTGGTATGAAAACCACATTTACACGTATATCACAGAAAAGACCACGAACTAAAATAAAACTAGCCATGAATTTCCCACAGGCGAATCTTCCCCTGCTCATTCGCGACAGCCAACATATCCGACGTCGGCGCGATGGCAACAGCCGAAATGCGTCCAAACGGCGTGTTGGAAGTCGGCCAATTCTTATATACGGTGCATGACGGGAGATGAACTATGTGCCGAATATATTAGTGAACGGAGACTCCACAATAATAACGCATTTGTAAGGAAACAGGCATTAAAAAAAAAAAAAAAAAAACATAAGAAAATTAGGGGGGATTTCATACTCAATCTCAATGCATCCTTCTTCCACCGACTAGCCATGACTAGCAATTGCCCATCCGCTGAAAAAACGAGGTGGCTCATGGGAGTTGTT
>LGRN01000254.1:0-38266 GCA_001883825.1 Emergomyces pasteurianus Ep9510
AAAAAAAAAAAAAATACCGACTCAATACGCAGTATATATAACTGGTATTTATCTATCACTCCGGTAGCTGTGCGGGGACAAAAACCAAGGGAACCAATTCATGATTATGGACTACTTACTCCGTACAGTGAATCCGTCCTGGGAGTACGGAGTAGAAGTCGCCGGGTTTGTTTGGAAGTGGGGAGGTATGTGTTTATTTATGTATCGTCGAGTATTTTGAGTAATAGTTGGTTGGTTCAAGGAGCTGATACAATCTCGGTTATTGGGGTGATAATTGCGATGATCGGCGAAGCCAAGCTATTGTGTATATGTACTCCGTACGGAGTAAAGTACCGAGTACTGCATAGTAGAATGGTGAGTGAAGCCGCTGTTACCCTTTAGCTATATCGAAAATCAAAAAGTACGTCACTGGTTGAGGAATACTGGCAACATTAACCCCATCACCCGCAAGTCGGATGGTCCTTGGCAACTTACTACAGTAACTATTTTAAAATACTACCGATGTCACGCCAATACCAAACGGACATTACTATCATGGTACCAGGCCCAAGGAGAAACGAGATTTGCTGCAATGCCACTAGTCGCAGTAGCCCCCCAACGAGAGCAAATTGACAAGTTGTGATTGGCAGAGTTTGGCGGAGGATCTGAGCCAAGGCGGGGCTTGCGAGAGTCAGGTGGAAAGATTTACAGGAATTATTGCCAGCGTGATTTGGGGTTGGAAGATGTTGGTGAAATGTGCGTATGAGCGCCGCGGAAGTCCGCACTGTACGTATACATATTACATTACATACCGGGAGGGAAGAGCGGGGACGATGAAGAGGGACAAATTTCAAAGAGCAATAGGATGGGTAACTACAGGTGGCTGGTGGGCTCCTTCTTTTGGGCCTTTCTAGTCTTTAAGAAGAAGAAGAAGAAGAAGAAGAAGAAGAAGAAGAAGAAGAAGAAGAAGAAGAAGACGAAGAAGACGAAGAAGTTAGAACGCTGAAAGTTGATTGATTGATTGATGCTCTCTTCAAATTATGGACTGTTGCGTAAAAAAAAAGAACGCAGAGGTTAAGGCAGAACCTCTCAACCTCGGGAATCGGGGCCACGCAAAAGAAATGATTACTTAAACTCGGCATGGAAGCTGAAACAAGCGCCTTTATTAAATGAATTTACGAGGCTGATGAGATCGTCGGGAATGGTTTTCAAAATGCTTTAAAATGGAATGGATAATTTCCTTATTTTCCTGCATGTGGACCCCATTTTGAGAATATTGTATTTTATTTGCTTCTGATTTGCTCTTCAGGTTAACTTACATGGCTTGGAAACCTTTTTTTTTTTCTGTTTTTTTTTTTTTTTCTTTTGAGATCGATTAAATTATTATTGACATCGGCGCCCCACGGTACGGAGTCCGGAGTATGTATGGAGTACTCTGTACTCGTTGACAAGTTCTGTCAAAACCTGCAAAATAATGGCATCCCTGTGTCTGGATCATGTGGAGTTAAGTGGAGGCGCCGCAATATTATATCTAGAATAACCAAGGTAAGGAGTATTTTAATATGATTCTTCCACCTGAAACAAATAAATAATAGTAGCCAGCTGTAATGGGTACCCAGGGCAAAATAACAGCCACATTGGAAGCAACCTTGTTCTTCAGAGGCACGATTCAAACCCCCTTGTAGCACACGGAGCAACTCAGAAACTTATGATAGGGCGGGTTTGTCTGTGCGTTGGATAAGCTGGTAGGGGTGAGGAGCCCCCTCTTATGGTAGGTTAAATCTGGACTGTGCATTTGGACCCTGAACTCCTACTCCGTACAGAGTAGAGAGACAACAAGATAAAATGAAGTCTTGAAGAACATGGAATTTTGGTATGTATGTAGCATTTTATATAGTAGCCACTTAAAAATTATTTTCGAAGGAAAGATCAAATTGCTCTCGAATTGCTTCGCTGCAACTTGGCCATACACAGAGAGACATCATCATGGAGCAAATTTGCAGATTTTCCGGTACCTTTTTCCGTGCCTGAACCGTACCGTAATTTACCCGGTGGGTAACCCAATATTAACTACTGTAGGGAGTAGGTACGGGGTACCTAGGTACATACAAGTTTAATTTTACAAGCACAAAACTGCACCTTGCAGCCAATCAGCAGGCTCGTCTCTTCCAACCCGCCATCGTCCGATTCTGGCTGCGTGACTAATCTGCCCCCAGCCAGCCCCCCAGCTGCTGTTTGTACTGGGCAGCACGGAGAGGTAATTAGTTTACCTCTACATGGCTTCGCCTTGTCCTCTTTCTTTCATTCCTCTCGTCTTCCCTTTTCCTACTCTCCTCCACACCCAAACTCGCCATCTCAACATCTTCACCTCTTTGCCACCTCCTCCTCCCCCTTCCCCTCCTCCTCCTCCTTCTCCTTCTCCTTCTCCTTTCTTCTCCCCCTTCCTCTTCTTCCTCCATTTCTTCGTACGTCCCTCTGGCCTCCCATTTCACTCCTTTCCTGGTCCCTCCACCGCCATCGCCTGGCCATTCGTCGTGGCCGTCCGCTCCTTACTTTCCCCTCACTACTTTTAATCAACAGCTTATGACAGCCTCGTGACGAATTTACCTCTTCTCTAATAATACACTGCTACTCTATTATTCCGACTACCTACCATCGGTCGTTTGTTCGTTCTCCCCAGTCGTTCAGGCCTCGAGTTGTTGACCCCTGTCTTATCTCATCACGGTCGGTTCGGAAGTCGCCTCTGCTGGAAGGGGGCCAAATGCATATTTGGAGTGAATAACGGCGGGCTGCCTGACTGAAGAAGGGGTTGCGTTGTGTGTTGCATCTTGTGTTGTGCCTTGGGTGTTAGTTTGTTGGAGGAGCCTCTGCGATTTCGTGTTCTAAATACTCCGTTCAAACATTCTGCTGGACAACTGAAGTTTGTGGTCACCGGCTGGCGCTGGTTCTCTTCATAATGGCGTCCATGTCTCGTTCCTCCACACAGGATCAGTCCCAATCCTCCACAGACCCTTCAATGACCACTCCAGCGTCCCACCCCCACTCCGTCTTCCCGCAACGCAATCCTCGTTCTCCATCTTCCAAACCCACCCCCGTTCGGTCTGCTGCTGCTCCGCTTCCCGCTTTTTCGTTTCCACAGGCAGCGTCTGATCCAGCGCCCTCTACGTCTACGTCTTCTCCACCACCTACGACCCCCAATTTACGCCCTGTCGGCCATCGTCGCCGTCCCAGTGAGCTAAATGGCAGCGAGATCGCGTCAACTTTGGGGCCTCCAATGTTGGAAACTAATATTCTTCCAACACCGCCACCTCTTCCCGCGCCAGGACCGGGGCTTAGCGGACCTGGCCCTGGAAGACGTGGCCACCATCACCGTCGATCAGCTGCCATTTCGAGTATGGACTTGACAGCAATTACAAAGGCATTTCCCCCAATGCCAGTAGGAGGCAGTGCTCCCGCGACTCCCGCAGACCTCAGACAGCAACATGCGATGAGCGAAGAATTAGCCAGACCGAGCTCCCGTTCATTCCCTAACCTCACCCCACATACACCTCCCATCTCCCCGGGTATGTGTCTATCGAGCCCGGATTCGACTTCAAATTCTCGCGCTCAGGTGGCGAAATCTTCACCCATCGCACGCCGTCCACTCTCGACTATATCATCAGAAGGTAGCATGTCTACCGTTCGCCACTATGCCCATGGAAGTACGGCTTCCTCTTCTGCTGCCATTATGATAACAACAGAAAAGCCGCAAACTCGCCCTAAAACTGCCGGACCTTCACTTGACCAGAACTGCGGAGCATCAGCTTCAGCAAGCGAAAACCCACCCCAAAAACGACCACTTTCTGCTTCTGCATCTGTTTCTGGATCGAACAAGTCACCATCTGATTTGCCAGAACTCCCTCCTTTCAAGAAAAATATAATTGAAGGATATCACAAATTTACCAGTGGTTCCATGTCTAGAAATGATTCCGCTTCGCTCCCCAAATTAGAGCCCACTGCATCCACTCAAGATCGACCGAAAACTTCGCCAGAGAGGAAGCCAAGCAAGAAACCGAAAAAGGTACGTTCTTGGGCCGGTATTCTTACCCGAAAGGCAAAGAAGCGTTCGAAAAAGCCACAGTCTAGAAAAGCACCGACTCCCCCGCCATTGCTTAGTCGAACCAACTCCGAGATTGGATCAATGGCGGAAATCAATTTTGATGACGATAACGTGATTATTTTGCGGACACCCACTCTACCTGATGCTCCGCGAAAGGTGGATACCACGGAACTCTCAACTGATACACTCTCGCTGGAATCTGCCTGGAAACCAAGAAGCTTTTATGAACAAGGAACCGATTCAGATATGTTCAGCCCCGTAATCGATTTAGATGCTGCTCTTGGACCTTTCAATACCCCAGAAATGGAATCCGACCGTAATGCTGGAAGTGGATTCTCCGCTGCTACCAAACGCATGTATAGTGGTGGACGGAGAGGCGAATTTGTTGGGCCGGAAATGCGCTATCATCGTCGTGCGGAAAGCGCTCCAGAAATGCCTCCCTTTGATCGTAGTGCACTTGGACTTGGGAGATTCGGTGGAACGTCAACTCTTACGAACCCAGATGTTTTCTATGAAGAGGAAGAGGATGCTTTCCTTGCTGGAACAGATGGCCCCCCATCTCAGGCATCTTCACCTGCTGCGTCAAATTACGAAGCAATGAACTCATTTGGAAGTAATTCATCTGCAACGGTGACGCGTGCGCCTACGAATGATAAAGGCAACCCGGAGGCACCTGGCCTTGGTATTGAGGCAGTCGATTCTTCAGCCCCTCCAACCGTGGTTGCCGACATAGCCTGTGAGAACGCTACCCGCAGTCGTCCAGGGACATCGCAACTTATGGATTCTCCAGCTACCCCAAACTCGGTTATGATTGGAGCATGTGGTCATTCACAGAACCATCAACGTTCTGACGATATCGAGATCATAGAACTCGACGATTGGTCAATTCCAGTTGAAAATCGTACTAACCTTCCAGAGAAGCGCCCATCTACCTCACCGGAATACGTCTACTCGATGATGCCTAAAACCCCAAACCCAGATGTCACCGTACCTAATGTCCCATCTCCAAACCCTTCCAATATCTCATTTGAAGCCGCTCGTTTAACGACAGCTTCTTCAACAATGACGGATCGAGATCGCCCCACATTCCATTCCAGCTATAGCATGGACCAAGGCGCAGCCGATTACAATTACCGCCACGACTCCGTCGAGGACGTGCCATCACTAACCAGCAGCGCGTCAACCACAACTGGCACCATGTCCAGGTTTTCCTCCAGCTTCTACGCCCGCGGGGCTGGCGATCGCGCCTCTTCTTTTTCCGCAGGCACATCCCGTCGAACGAGTCGCTCGAATGCGCACAAACGATCCAGCCTGGTTAGTCTATCCAAATTTGTCACTGGTGGTACCGGTGAGAAATCGAAGCTGAGTTATGAGGAGAAGGCACCATGCGATGATGTCGAGAAGACCAAGAAGAAGGGACACCGGATTAGTCGGTTGGTGCACTTTTGGAAGACGAAGGAGAAGCAGCGGGAAACGGATTGATTGAATGAATCGAATTGGCGCAATTGCATATACAACCCCCCACATTAAAAATCAGTACCATACCACCTTCTACGCCCTTTTGTCCGAGTTTTATCATGAGCATCATAAGAAAAACAAAAAAAAGATGTGACTGTTAAAAACAGCGATTTGTCTGGTTTACTTATGCCACGTTGACCTTTTTCGTTATTAATCTTTTTTTTTTTTTTTTTTGCTCACCCTATTTTCCATCTTCATCTTCATTTCAAATTCATTTTTCCTCATTTTTCTTCATTCCTGCTCTTTTATATTCCCTCAGAATTTCCATCTTCTTTTCTTTGCATTCAAATTCCCCTCACTTTTTTTCTGTTTCAACCTTGCCGCTTTTCGATTCATACCATTTTTTTTCCTCCTTTAGTTTCATTGTGTTTCGGCTGGCGGCGTATATATCAGGCAACAACGATATCATGGATGGGATCTATTGTATTGACTTTATGGAGGCTCTCTTTCTCTTCTATTTTTTTTTCCCCTTTCCATTCAAACACTTTTTTCTTTACCTCTCATTATTGAAGAGGCTCTTTTTTTCACAAATTAAATCAATCATCTCTCTCCATTCGCACAAAGACACTCATTCATTTCAGCCATAACATAATCTGGTTGTCTTTCTTATATTTCTCGTTTCTCAAACTAATGTTCCTTTATGTTATCTCTCCCCCTCCCCCCCCCCTTTTTTTTTTTTTAATGCTTCCACTTACTTTAAAGTCATGAAGAAGAACATAACTAACTAGAAGACATAAAAGTAAGAACAAACTAGAAAAAAAATAAGACAATCTTAAACTTTCTGTTTAGTAATGGTTTTCGTGATTTTTTTTTATAACAGTCATCCTGTTGAAAAACATGCATCTCGTACTATATTAGCTGGTTGTTGAAAGCTTGAAGAAATCCATGTACTTATTAGCAGTAGTAGATGTTCAAGTCGTAAAATGGTTAGATGAACAATCTGGACTCTGTCTTGACGCTGGGGCCGCCATGGACAGGACAATCTGCAAAAGTCGCTGCACTCAAGGCACGCTTTTTTGGACATTAATTTAAATATTTGGCTGAGACAGCCAGGGGTATATATATATTCCTCGAAGTAGTTTGAATTTGACATAAACAGTCAAAATTATCACATCAGCCAGAGTCGGATCAGGCTACAGAAGGTTCAGGTCTTTTCCTTTGAGATAATTCCTTCCCTACTGATAACATACCTTACAACTCATCATCGACCGACCCTTCGTATTCCTATCCCTGCATTTCATGAAGACGTGCGTTTGTTTTTCTTTTTTCTTTTTCTTTTGGGAAAGAAATTTTTGGACGCATTCTCCACGAAAGAACTCAAATGTGCTTTATTCTGGATATTAACTAAGACTTCTGCAGGAATCAGTCTTCTGGTAGAATAATCTCATCTACCTTTTCCATAACTAATTTATTTTTCTTATCTAATCAATTGGTTTTCTACGGAGTACTTTAACAAGTAAAAATTCTTCATGTGGTGATTCTCTGTTTTTAGCTCTTCAAGAATACTTACTTTTGCTTGAAGGGAGTTCTACTCCAAGGATCGCTGTACGGAGTACTCCGTACTCCGCTATGGGCTGGGAACGGCGTGAGCACCCTGACGCGCCATATTCCACTCATTAGGATATATGGAGCATAAACCTAGGTCTGTTACCAAGATCTGGCTTCGTGATGTCAGGTAGCTTATCGACAAGGCAAGGCGGGGTAAGATACACATATAGTATATAGTATTGATAACCAGTTAAAGTACATACACTCAAGATGAGAATTTAAAATTGAGCATAACGGGCTAAAGTTAAACTAAACACCCTGGAGTACAAGTTGAAGTAAATAGTGCTTTTTGGCCACCACACTCTTAGTATCATACCATCCGGCATTCTACCTTGAGACCATAGCAGAAAGTTACAATTCAGAAGTAGCGAGCCAGGTTATGACTAGTTACTACAAGTAGTAACACAGAGGAGGGTGGTGAAACCAGAGCAGGAGGAAAAATCAAAATCAAATATTTATTCAAAATACTAAAGCAAAGTGAAAAAATACGATAAAGGCGAGCCATAGGTAAGATACAACTATCTACGTCCGACTAACATAGTCGCAGAAAGGAATAAACCCTGCAGCACTCCCCAGGCCTGAGTAAATATATAAGTAAATAAATACTCTGTATTTCTCACTTGCAACATTTTAATATTCATAGTGTATTAAAACATGTGACATAATAATATATCTATATATATTATATACAGACACTGCGTCCATACTCTCTCTCTTCTTGAACCTCATGTTAAACAATCTAGAAAGATGTACAGTACTCCGTACAAACACTAAGCTAGCAAAAAAAGCACAAAAGCAAACCCCCTCCCCTTTCTCCCCTCTCGCCCCGATCATCACCTCTCCAACGCCCCCGGCGAAATCGTCAAGATAACCACAAGGCAGCTAACCATCAACGAACCAGCAATAAACGCCACAAGGGCAATACTGGCCCTGCTGGCGGGGAACTTGCCGCGAATAACCCAATACTGGCCCTCGAAGTATCTGTGGAAGCCGATGATCAGCACGACGATGGCGATGCTGATGAATGTGGCACCGAGCGGCTTTCCGAGGCTGCGGAGGCGTTTGCCGCCTTCGATGTGGGCGAGGAGCTGGTTGGCGACGGCGGAGAGGGCGGCGGAGGAGGTGGAGGTGGAGGGGGAGGCGGAGGGGGAGGAAGCGCTTGCGGGGTTGTTTAGGGAGTCGAGGAGGAGGTCGGCAGGGAGAGGCGGGGGGAGGATTTGTTGGTTTTGGGAGTAGCGGGGGTCAGCTGTGGAGAAGGCTTGTGGGGGATATTGTAGTTGCTGCTGTTGTTGCGATTGCGAAGAGTCGAAGAGGAGGTGCGCGTTTGATTCTGTGATGGTGCTGTTAAGGCGGAAGAGTTGGGTTACTGCGATGCCGATGGAGGCGAAGGCGAGGGAGGTACGAAGCCAGGCGAGGAATGTACGTTCTGTGATTGGGTTTGGTCTTGTTAGAAAGGGTGTATAATATGTATATATATATATGGAGAGAGAGAGCGCGCTGTTCGTAGAAATGACGAGGGAGGCATACCAAGGGCTAAATGATCTCTTGCGACACTCCCCTTATTCTCCAGCTCAATGCTGCCATATTTATCCACGATCCGTTTATAATTGCGAGAAATGGCTCCTCCTCTTCCTCCATTATTCAACTCTTGCCCGTCGGGTTGGTGGGTGGATGGCTTTCGTTGTGGGGGTTGTGGTTGTTGTGGCTGTTGTTGTAGTTGTGTAGACATGTCTGCAGCACCATAACCATCGACTACATTCTCGGTTGACCGATAATTCCTTTCACTCCTTTGACGGCTGGATATCGCGATCGGGGTATCTTCAGTGGGAGCAGGCTGAGCAACAGCTTGACGGTTGGAACAGCGGCCGGAACTGGACGAGACGAGCGAGTCGGAGCTTGTGCTCAACGACCGCTCGTATGGGCTATGGTCGCTAGTATGTTGTTGTTTTGCGGTGGTGGATGTCATTAGGCCCGGGCCAGCCATGGCATCTGTCATTTCACATAACCTAGATATGGGGAAAGCACAGCAGCAAAATGCGCCGAGGTGAGAAATGGAAGCTGAAAATGTGGGGACAAACAGATCTCGGGAGGAGGCAAAGGGGAGGCGAGGTGGTTAGATGGAGTACTTGTACTCCGGTATATAATACCAACAATAAACTTGGAATAATTCGCTTGTTGTTCGTTCTGCTCCTTGGTATTTCCAGCCTCGCAGAACTACCAATTTTTGATTTCTGATTCTCTTTTGCCCCCCCAAAGGATTGTTTTTGAGATGCAGAGGATCAGACACCAGAGCACGCCATTGGGTGGAATGTGGTGTTTGGAAATGCCGCTAATGCAAGCCCTGGATTTCCGCCAACCAAAATCTCTCGGCAAAACGGGCGGCAAGGACTCGAGACTACACGTCAGCTGACCCTTCGCTTAGCTCGTCTGACAAAGCTCGAAAAAATCTGATGACTAAGCCATTTCACATCCATGTCACCATGCCCTATCTCACGTGACCTCCACCCACAATGGATATTAGTAGCTCTCCAGTTAGCCATTCATGATAACAACAAGGTTCAATCTCTCTTACAGGTTATGAAGCTCTTGCACTTCTATGAAGTGATTTAAATATGTAATAATTTGCAATAGCTTTCTTTTCATTAAAAACATCTCTCTTTTTCATTTAAATATACCTCATATCAAATGCCTGTCAGCACCAGATTCACTAACCGCGATGAAACGCTAGAGAATTAAAACATTGCACCCGGATCCTTTCTAACGCCTACAACAAGTTAAAGACCGTGAAATAACGCCTCTGTACACGAAGATATGACAGATCAAGATAAAGCTGCTGCACTAAGACATTGTATTACACAGTTAAATGTAGAACTTCAATGAATTAGAGCTTCTGCTATTGATCTAAGCTCTGATCTTGCTAGCTATCCAGAAAATCAAGAAGATACTCCTGCACTGAGCAAAAGTTCTTAAAGAGTTCTGTCAACGCGTTAAATACCTTTAAAAACCAGATCTTCTCAAATCAGTTACTGATTATCTCAAAGGAAGAGATTCTGCGTTATTAAGCAATCTTATCCAGAAGATATTCTCACTATCAAACTTTTCGAAACTGTTTCTAAGAATATAAAACAATTCTGAGAGAAACGCAACTCCTGACTATACAATTTTGTACGATCTTTAGTTTCTATTATTAAAGCCAAGTCTTTTCTTACTATATCTCAAGATTCTCCGAGTTTCTCTGTTCTATGAAACGCTATAGAAGCATCTTTTTTAGAACAAGTAAAGATTCACAAAGCTCGTTTATTCAAAGAGTTTAAATACTATGACTGCAACTGTTATGTATGAGAGATTCAACCGCTTCTTCATAGAACGCCTCCTCGCTATCCACGCTGAATACATCTGTATGGAGTACAAGGGTTCTAACTTTATATTCATTAACAAACTTCTTAACAGTCTCATCAAGAGCTGGTTCTCATTCATCAAAGACCGCATGGATCACGCTGCGAAAGATGGTAATACTTCATCAATAAAAGATAATATTCTTAGCTTTTGCAAGGATATACTGCTCCGCCTGCCATCGAATGACAAGAATGCCAATACTGCCACCTGTTATATGAAGAATACCATCAAGGTCACCTGGTTCATTTGGGGGCGTGGAAGACAAGAGTGTACTGTACATGTAGGTGTGTACACTAGTCGTCCGTTAAATTTTTCGGTGGGTAGTACGTCTTGGTAGACGAGGAATGGGAACCAATTCATCCAAGAGGAGGGAAGGATAGGGATGGTGTGGGTGGAACGGGCCTGGAGGAGTAGGACCTGGCGGTCTGTCTGGTTGTGGGGTTTGAGGATTTGGAGATCTTTAGATTATCAAATAATAGTTAACACGTCATGTTTTGTTTTCCTTTGGGTTTTGGGCCATAGCCATGGTCTACTGGGTTTCTCTTCAGGATACCTTCCATATTCACATTTACGCCTCATAGTGCTCCTGTGGCTACTGATGCTCGATCTTCCTTCCCGTGTGTGTGTGCACAACGCATGCTTCCATGACTTTACGATCTGTAATGTCAAGCGTTATTATATTTAACGCACTTGTACCAATTTTATTTGTACATCTTTATTTTTTCGCAACTTAGTCTTTTTCTACATGCTATGTACATTGATCCCTTTCCATTCCGTTCCATATTCCATCATATACTTACGTTTGTTGTGCCACTTATTTTCGGATTAGTTTCCTGAATGGAGCCTTTCTCCAGCTCCATCTCGAGCAAACCTCTGCCTTTCCAACATCACTCCTTACCTACAAAAGTCAACGAACGGAGTACCCCGGCAGAAAGTCAGGAGAAACATTCTCCACCCATCAAAATGCGTGGTAAACCGCATTTACAGCCTCACGAGCTACCCCGGAGCTTAGGAACTTCCGGAGCCAGCTGTGTAAAATCGATGCAGGACTCATAGGTCTGCTTAGCACCCAGCCAATACCATTGAATCACCTAGTCGCGTTCATCGATTAGCATCACGCACTCATATTCCTTCAACTAGCCAGCCAATCGCACTGGAGAAACAGCAATATAGCGAAGAAAACTGATAGCAGAACATACACATTGGCCAGGCTTCGCACACTTTCCCTTCAGATCCGGCACCGTAACACTAAATTTCACCTGATCCTCCGGCAGATCCGGAAACTGCGCTGGATCAGCGTACTCCTTCCAAGTCTTCAGTGGTTCCCCTACAACCGCGTTCTTCATGGTGTCCACGACACTCACGTTCGCGTATCCCAAGTGTGGGACTCGGATGAAGACCTCGATAGGGATCTTCTCGCCGGGTTTGTACTCAAAGACATCATCGGCATTGTCTTTGAACTGGTACCCCTTGCATAGCCACAGGTTGCAGAGCTTTGGGTTATATTTAGGGTCTCTGGTCCCACCGGCGCGAATCAAAGCTTCAGGGTACGAGGTGTTGTCTGCTTTGTAGAAGTCTACCATTGTTTGACCGCACACAGCAGCAGCGGCATCACCAGGAACACGGGCTGCGGGAGATTTGATGAGACCATGCCCGAAGGCGAGGGTGGCAATGGTGGTAAGCGTGAGGAGGGAGGTGATGAAATGCATTGTTGGGAGGGCTGCTCTTAGTGGTTAGGGGATTTTGGCAGCTACAATTGAGAAAGATTGGGATAATCAAGAAACCAAGAGGAAGGTGACTAGGACGGAACCATCATTCATAGCGATATATACAGAGGGGGAAGAAC
Organism: Emergomyces pasteurianus Ep9510; assembly: GCA_001883825.1. Classification (NCBI taxonomy): domain Eukaryota; kingdom Fungi; phylum Ascomycota; class Eurotiomycetes; order Onygenales; family Ajellomycetaceae; genus Emergomyces; species Emergomyces pasteurianus. The sequence continues at coordinate 12,387 of LGRN01000254.1, forward strand.
CAACATCAGGAATTGATTGGGAACAGGATACGATGCAATTTATATGGACGCATCTGCAGGGACTTAACCACTGCTCCATCACTCGATGCTCCTCCACGGCATGTGTAGACAACTCGCCCTTCCGGATTCTAAATCTAAAAATGCTAACTACACGCCGGGTACAGATTTCCCCTGCTTATATCACCCTTACCACGTCGCATTGTGATTGTGCCGCATTGCGTCACATCACGTAGAATAATCGTTGCAACCCTTTTATATCCATAACCCATGCGCTCATCTCCTACCACCCCACTCCGTGGATTTCGACGAACCAAAACAACGAAGGAAACACCCCAATCCATGCACGACATGCCGTACAAGTGATAATCTATTATATATACGAATCCAACCCGCTCAACCCTAGAAATTCTTCACCCATTCCTACCCCCGTCGATGATTAACGAGGATCATATCCAACACAGGAGAAAGCTAAAAAGCGCCGTGCTTGGTGGGAGAAACTGCACGGGCGGATTTTCAATGTGTTTAACAATTATGGAGCATGACATTTACCTTATCGAGCTATTGAAAAGCCATTATCAAGTGATTAAAGATATTCTAACCCGTTACAGAACATGATATAATGAATATGGCAAGATCCTTCTACTCAAAATAGACAGTGTGAATGCAGCAACAAATTTGGCAGAATCTTTACTTTAACTCTGAGAGCACACTAAATAGATATTGTGAATAAGATTCTTTAGTTTACAATAAAATATTGTGTCAGTGTAGTATGTCTTAGTGACGGGTTAGCATCCATTAATAGTTAGCTGATGCCACTAGAAACAATAACGCCAACTGTGAAATTGTTGATTTTAACCGGGCCTCAAATTGATGGTGCTCCATATGATGCTTACTCCATTAACTTCGCTAATCTCTCTCAAACCCTTCTTTTAAAAGGGTTCACCATCTCAACGATAAATATGAGCTTAACGATAATTTACACTCACTCAGTCACGAGTCGCTGCTGTTAATTAAGATGAATAATAAAGACTTCATTGACCTCGCTACTGTAAAAGACAATCATGGTAAGAAGCAAGCACATTAACACTTGTTTTTACTCTTCATGTACACAACTTAATGAGAAAGTTATTTCCCTAGATTACATTGCTACAGAGAATATAATGACTGATGAATTAATCAAATCCTTGAGATTAGTTGCATTTCAGCGATTTCTTGATTTGTTAGGTCTTACACACAAAGAGCTTGAATGCTCAAAACTAATATATGTAGCATGATTTAGATGGATTCAAGGAGCAGCATAGAGCTAGTTTTTCAGCGTTGAGATCTCGCACGGCGATGCGAGGGGGAGTGCGTTGTCGGCGGAAAAGCGGCCGAGCAACGCGAGGCTGAAATAGCTGAACGTGATAGGGGAGCGACATCACGAGCCGCAAGCAGAGAGCTGTCAAATACATGAGCCGCCTATATATGTTCGGTGAGTCTTCAGCGAGAAAAGCGAACCGCAGTAAAAAATAAAGCCGCGCCGGTTTCCCCACCTGTGTATTGCACAAAAGTGAGCGCGCTAGTTTGAGTTCACATAACCACAGAGTTCAACCCCTGACAATAATACAGTAGAAAATGAATTTAAAGATTCTAGATTTTTGTACTATTATTTAAGCTCCATTCTTAGGTTTTATAATAAAAAGATAGTTAATTTTCTCACTAATCACACCTTTAAGACTTTTTTATCCAATATGCTTATTTTCCTGATTATTTGGAGAGTCTAACGAAAGATCAACGAACTCACACCCACTGAGCTTAGGCCATCCCTCATTGAAGTATGCGATATATGGTGCATTGCCATTTGCGTCGGAGCAAACTTTTAATTGTCAGTAAGAGATAGCTTGAAACAAGTTTTAAAATAATTGAGAAATAACTCTTGTTACTTACGCGCCCAGCCGGTAGAATATTGAACACCAGTCCATTGCAGAAAGCCGTCTCCATCTACACATATTCCTGAAATACCCTTTTGATCGTCAAGATATGCTGTATATTTCGCTGTTACACAACACATTAATTAGCTATCACGTTAAAAAATAAGCTATGAAGTATAATCTCATCATAGCCTTTCAAGCTTTAAAGATGAAAAGTGCTTACCACTGGGGGGCTCAGGGTTCCGCATATTTAAGAACATGTCTCCCCATGGAGTATGAAACACTAATTGTGAATCTACAAGTGAAACTAGCGTAGCTTCGTCGTGATTTTGTATGACTGTCAAACTATAACTTCCTGAATTGTGAAAAGCGTTTGAAGGGTTTTCTGTTGCCAAAGCCCAGAAAGTTTTTCTTGTAATCCATGTATCAAGTTTCAATGTATAATTTTCACTGGCAGGTGGAACTGGACCTGTACAAGGAGTCCAGCCTGTCCAGTCAGCTGCAGATATTTCATTTGCAGTCAAGAGAAGAGAAAGTAAACCAAGACAAACTGTTAAGTAAAACATTTAATATATTTTAACAATAATCTGTTATTTTTTAATATTGTAAGAATGAGAATAGATAGGGTAAAAAGTGATATATATATAAACAATATATATATACAACATGAAAAAATAGCTAATCACTGAGAAGAAAAAAAGAAATAAAAAAAAAAAGCGTGAACAGGAGTATATATAGAAAAAATGAGATCTCGTGGTACTGAGCATAAAAGTAAGAAAGTAATGAGAAAACAAAATACCATGGTAAGTGCACCACAGATCTGTAGTTATTATTTGCAATAAAGTTAATTTAAATAAAGAAAGAAAGTAAAGATAAATTAAAATTCAAGCAAAACAATACATGTAAAAAAAGATAAGGTAATAAGAGGGAATTTATACGCACACCGCCATAATTGATAACTACACCCCCGCTAGATTGTAATAAGTTTAGATTGGTAATTGGTTTTCCGTTAATTAATACGTAAAAAACTGGGATTTATTCTGCACATGCAGAAGTTAAACATACCACGGCCTGCCTGCTGGCTGAGTGACTGACTTGCTGACCAGCTTCGTTCACAATGAAGCTGCTCTGTTATTGAAAAAATAATCGAGAAAAAATATTAATATTGCGGGACTATTGTTGAAGTTTTCACTTAAAGACATTCTCAGTGTGTGCCGAACTACCCGGCGTAGGTCCCTTACAATCAGTCATTTTATCAATTATTTCTAAGAATTTTAGTCACTTTTACACTTTACTTCAGATCTTTTGTCCCAAAATACACCAAGGATGATGCGGTTAAAAAAATCGTTGAAATTAAATGTATTAGTAATCGTATTAGTAATGACTAGTGTGTATACTTTAGATGATGTTCCAAAGTTGAACGTGGTTCGAAAAGTGGGTCGAAATTTGGACCCACGACGAACTTTTTACGAACCACGTTCAACTGTAACCCGACCAAGAAACGCACCAAATCAGAACAAAACCAAACCAAATGTGAAATTCATGGTCCCACCGGCCAGTCTAGATGGACACCCCAGGCGGATGTGAGTTAGTACACGGCAGATATATGCTCCCGCCACGGTCCGGATCCACATGCCCGGATTAGGTTAGTTTCGTTCGTGCGCTATGACACTGTGAACTTCTGCGTGCCATAATTATCCCGGTTTTTTACGTATTAATTAATGGAAAATCAATTACAGAGCTAAACTCAATTAATTTTAGCAAGAGTGTAATTATTCAAAATGAGGTGTATGTATAAATTTCTCCTTGCAACCTTCTTTGGCAGTAACAATCTTTCTATTCGGGTATAACCAGTGAATACACTGATGTATTTAGTAAACACCATTATCACCTCTGTGGATCTATAACTGTTCAGTATTCACATGTCTACATGTGCAACACTACAGTAGTAGCAGAAGGACTTGAAGCGATTTTTTTTAATACAGTTAAGATATATGATTCAAAGATCTCTGACAGCTTGGCGGTGACTCAGCGGCGGCTTAACAGAGCAGATGAGATCTCACTGCTGCTATTAGCAGGTATTTTAATTGAATCTCTGCTTACTACAGTATACGATTTATTTAGTATCATTATTAATTACTACTAGATTTCGCCCGGCGCAGTGCCATCAATGGGCGTTTAAACTGTAATAGAAAGAAAATGACAAGAATAAGGTTCTCGCGACTTGGTGTTGCACAATCCCTTTAATAAGCAGGTGCATTAGCTTAACTTAGAAAGATCGACAACACTTGCTGCTAGCGGATTACGCATTTCCCAACTTGAAGAGCAGACCACTGCCTATAGGCAGAGATTCAAGCTCGAGTTTGTATGCTACGGCTAAAACATTCGTCCACTGGCTGACCATGAATTGTATCTCGTCCTGAAACTTCATACACCATCCACTCACCCAGTAATGAAGCCAGCTCCGCAACCGAAGCAGTATCCTGTAAAGAAGCGTCAAGGTTCCAAATCACCTGGTTGGGGCACGACACTATTTCAGGGTAGTGAATGCGAGTTTCTGCATGAGTATACTGACGGCGGTCTATGTCCTGTTCTGATTGACGATGTGCTTGGTGGCTCAGACTTGGTTCATAATGAAAAGACGTGTTCCTTTAGAGTCATTGGAAAGCTGGGAAGAGGATCTTATTCTACGGTATGGTTGGGGAGAAAGATGTAATAATCCTCATAACGAGACCTGCACTCTCCCCTCTCATCTTAGCTTATAGAATTAGACTAGCTAACACTTGATATGTCCAGTAATTCCGACGAATACCTTGCTCTCAAAGTTCTAAGACTTGAGTATAGCACGCTAGACAACTCCGAGATGAGTATTCTACGGAAGCTTGGAAAACTTGAAGTTGCCTTTTTTCACACTCATGTCCCCACACAAGACCAATTTCTCTGTCTTGGTCTAAAGCCACTTGGGTGTACTCTACGGGAAAGGGTTAATGCCGAAGTTGATGCACCTGGTGATATTTCTTCCCTCACTATATTAGTGAAGACCACCCTGATGAAGGTGCTTGCTTTTCATCAGAAGGGAATATGCCATGGTGGTAGGTGGTGTTTACTCTCCCAAACTGCTCAATACCGTACAATAAACGCTCATTAACCAAACAACCGTTTTCGCTTAGATATTAGCCCAAATAATGTTTCCCTAGGGGTACATCCTAAAGCTTTCGCTGATGAAGTTCTGGACAAGACTTTTGAGTTCGATCAAAAATCTGATGTTATACTCTGGAATGTTTCAGATCTGGGCACACCGCCTCCACGTCCAGGTAATCTGCCTGAGTATATCATTCTCCGCCACGGGACCCCTCTTAAAACAAATGCACAAGATATGTCGCTAGTTGACATAATTGATTTTGGTAAAGGTTTGTCGCCATCCTTTGCTTATGTTTCAACTCCTCTGACCCAATGCAGCAGAGTTGTACTAACAGGCGCTTGAACAAGGATTTGACACGCCTTCAAAATCAAACGTCCTCGGGACGGAAAACTACTGTGCCCCAGAACTAGAGCGTAGTGGTGCCAATACTGCGACTGCGAAGTGTGACCTTTGGAGTCTAGGCTGTTTGGTAAGTTAATACATCCCGTTAGCGAGATTTCATCTACTCTAAGCGGATTTTCTCCCTTTTCCTGTCGTCTCTAATTTTATCTAGTTCGCGTATGTGCCGACTTATCAGCATATATTCGACAGGAAAAGTGACCTAACACATTATCTCGGTACGTTCCCAATAAGTAGTTTAAAAACTGTTCTTCTTTCCGTTTCTACGCGAAATTTCATTGGAATTGACATCATTGTCCCGCAGCCGCCGATCACAAGACACAGGTTTCATTTATTGAGTCTCAGCTTGCGATGAGTCGCCTGAAAGATGTGCCAGTTTATCTCCATTTATTTGCGCGGCTCATACATTCTTTAGTTCGAGTCGATCCTAAAGAACGTGATCCGGAAGAAGCCAAGAGAATCCTCAAAGAACTTGAAGCCTGGAGCCTGGTGCCGCTTTAAATAGCAGAGCGTGGAACCTTGACCATTCAGATTGTGTTAGATTGCGAGCGAGATTGGATGGAGTAAAGGTTGGTTCCTAGCAACATATTTCATCGCAAACTCGTTCACACCACATTCACATTAGTTTGTTCACATGATATTAAACTCTATTTAGTAATCTTTATCTATCCAATTGATTTGCCTGACTTCATCATGCAAATAGAGGGATCTATAGATCTAGCACATAATAGATGTAGCATGCGGTCAATAATCCATTGTCAATCCAGTCACCCGTTGCATCAAGAATGAAGATGGAGGTAGTTACTAATCACTCTAGGTAATTATTATATAAGCATCCTCCGCCAGTTCAAGATCTCGCATGAAGTTGTATGGTTAAGCGTGGCCTATCATACTAAGGTATTAAATCAGCCAAATTTGGATCGAAAGCAAGATGGAGCTTTAGAGCCACGCCGACCATGTCCACAGCACGGTTAACCTAGAAGATCCGTAGCTCCATACTTTCTCTCTGTTAAGATTTTATGATGATTGATATTTCTTAGCTGAGAGGCGTGTGGGACGCGCTCATAACTAAGTTAGTTAGGCTTTAGCTAAAGCTTACTAATATACATGACTAACTCTGTAACTAGCTAAGTTAGCAACCCCCTTTATCAATCAAGCTTTCCACCTCCGACAAAACGAGCTTCATAGGTAACTACGAAGTATAGGATCTCCTCATACCGAAATGCTTCAAGCAGGCAGTACCCAATAACCATGGCATCCTCGATCCCGCAGCAGCCTACTTCCCTTCCCCCTTCAGCCTCAACTGCCTCAAAAATAGACCTCTCAAAAAGGCTCTTAAAACCAGGATTAGGAAAAGGCCGCCAAAGGGGTGGTCCACCCCCCTCTGCCCAGGACCCCCCGCCAGAGACCCCCGAGCTTCCCAGCCCAGCAAGTGGAGAATCCATCCAGCACACACACCCAGTGCCCTTAATATTATCCCGCGAAGACCACGAAGCATTCCTCTCCTCTCCCACCTACACCCTGATCCTTGCTTTCATCTTCAACCTATCTGATAGCGTCAGGTTCAAGCCCCTATCTGCCATTGAAAAACTGCCCTCCTCCCCCATCATCCTTAAAATCCTCGACGTACTTTCCTCCATAGACACTCTTATTGACAAGAACCCATCCCTCGACCAGAATGGCTCGCGGTTTGGCAACCCCGCCTTCCGCTCGTTCTTTGATGATGTGGCGGCGCAAAGCCCACGTTGGCAGCGCGAAATAATGGGCTTCGGGGGAGATGATACTACAACAGTAACAGCAGCAGCAGAAGCAGAAGCAGAGGCAGAAACAGAAGCGGCAGCGGTGGACGAGCTCTCGACATACCTAGTGAACTCATTCGGCTCCCGCAGCCGCCTCGATTACGGCTCGGGCCACGAGCTGAATTTCGTCATGTGGCTGCTATGCCTGTACCAACTGGGGCTACTCGAGCGGCAGGAATTCCCAGTCCTCGTGCTCCGTGTCTTTGTTCGATACATGCATCTCCTACGCCGCATACAGGTGACTTATTACCTCGAACCTGCTGGATCGCATGGCGTGTGGGGTCTGGACGACTACCATTTCCTCCCCTTCATGTTTGGCGCTGCACAGCTTGTCGGCCACCCTTACATCACCCCGTTAGGTATCCATAACAAAGCCATTTTGGACGAGGAAGGGGATGACTGGCTATATCTAGAGCAGGTCCGATGGGTCGATAGTGTGAAAACGGTCAAAGGTCTACGCTGGCACAGCCCCATGCTGGACGATATCTCCGGTGCCAAAAGCTGGCACAAAGTCGAGTCTGGGATGAAGAAGATGTTTATCAAGGAGGTTCTGGGGAAGTTGCCGATTATGCAACACTTTATGTTTGGTGGGCTGATTCCTGCTGTGGCTGGGATGGGGGAGAGGAAGGATAGTTTGAGACTGCTATCGGACGATGGGGATGGGAACGGACATACGCATGATCATTCGAATGGGGGAGGGGATTACTGGGGTGACTGTTGTGGTATTAAAGTTCCCAGCGCAGTTGCTGCTGGGGAGGAGACGCGGAAAAGGATGGGCGGGTCTACGTTGCGACCCATCCCTTTTGATTAAAACTAGGATTGTCTGCTATATGAGTATCATGATGAAAAAAGTCGGGTTATTTTGGTCTTGTTTTGTTTGGTTCGCTGTACTGGTCTCATGTCCGCAGATATTAGGCTCACACTTTGATAATGATGACGATGAATGATACCCTTTGCACAACCTCTTTACTCCGGAAATTATTTCATAAATCTCAAACATCACTATCATCTGACAATAAGACATCAAACTTACAGCTAAAAATATCCGGCGCAGTTCAGCAAATTGAGTGGCAACAATTCACAATTGGAAGAGAAAAATCTGGCTTATGTAATCAGTTCAACAGAGCTCCTTCAACCATCTTGGAAAGGTTAGTTTGAACTTCCATCAAATCAATCAACTCCGATAATCCGCTGATTTCCCGCCGATTTTCACCAGCTATGTCTCCAATAATACACGTTCCTTGACTGATAACCTCGCTGGGCAAAACACCGCTGTACAAAAACGCAACAAAACGTCGAGGGGCCCGCCCCTCCGCTACGAATGGCTCCCGCAAGTAGTGAGTACATCAGCGGTGGCGGGAAGCTGAAGATCAAGGGCGGCGCGCCGGTGCTTGATGGGAGGGTTGGTAAGAAAGGGAAAAAGAAGAGAAAGAAGGAGAAGGAGAAGGAGAGCGAGCTGGACAAGGAGCATGAGGGTGGCGATGGGCGTGATGGTGATGGTGGGGAAGGGGAGCGGGGGAGTAGGAGTGTGAGCGTGAGTAGGAGTGTGAGTCAGGGTTTGAGTGAGGGGGTTGAGAAGGTTGTTGTGGGCAAAACAGAGGCGGAGAGGAGGTATGAAGAGGCGAGGAGGAAAAGGGTATGTTATTTATCTATCTCGTTTAATTATTATTATACTGTTATTTCTCTCTCTCTCCCTCTTCCCGTTTTACATATTTTTTGCTAACTTCTCCCCACCAGCTTGACGAACGACTCAAGCGCGAAGGCGTCAAGACACACAAAGAACGCGTGGAGGAGTTGAATAAGTACCTCAGCAATCTTAGTGAGCATCATGATATGTGGGTTCCCCCCCCTCCTCCCCCTCTCCTCGCCACCGGGTGCATGGGCTCTTCTCTTGAGCTCTACTACGACCTACAAGCTGGCTGCCTATATATAATGTAGACCATTCGTCGAGATATCTGGGCTAACCCTCATGTCTCCCTTTCTCCCAACAACTTCAATAGGCCCCGAATCGGACCAGGTTAACATATTATTTATCTACGAGGGATATATATCTGTATATATATAATTCCACCTCCGGAATACAATACACTACACCTCCAATCAACGCCCATGGACTCAACATTTTACGACATCCGATGCGAAAAAGTGGTGACACAAACTTGGAGAAGGAAAAATCTTTTCCATCCTGCCCCGGGCTTTTTTGATATCAACGACCGCAGTCCCTTTTTTTTTTTTTTTTTTTTTTTTCTCTGGGCGCGCTGAGGGCTTAAATTTCACATGACATTGCCCCTGAACCCTTCCCAATGCAGCTCAGAGCTTATAGCTCATAGCTCGTAGCTCACCTCCCTCCGCTCCCCTTACGCCCGCTGCGACATATTCCCCGCACAGTCCTCTGGTGATGATTAATTATACTGTAGCATATGTGATATTCGAAGGCAATGGGCGTTATATTATTTGATGTATTCCGTAACGGTTTGGGTAATCGGGTTGCAGGATTTTTTCTTGCTTTTATCTTTTTCTCTCTTTTTCTACTCTTTTTTTCCTCGTTAAGAAAGGGTGAAGAATTTCACAGATATTGATTTGGAGCCGAAATATTTTTTTATGTATATTAGCTCTTTTGGCGGAAAAACAAGGAGCAGTAAATAGAAATAGTAATAGTTTATGGGGCATTCGTTTAGTTATAGAATAGTTGTACCCAAGAAACACAGGGGAAAGAAAAAATATAAAAATAAAATAGAAATGAAATTCAGGGGTTTCGAACGGCTACCGTGACGCCATGCAATTGGTTTCGCGCGAGAAAAAAAAAGGGGGATGGGGAGGGAAGGGGAAAGGAAAGCTTCAAAGGAGGCCAGTTGTGTAGGGCAGTCGCACACATCAAAGGTTAGATGAGATCGTGAAAATTCGGGCCTGAAACCGAAAGGAGGCTTGAGGAAGGGAGTATGTTTGTCCTCCTTGTACGTCCTGATGATATCAAGTAAGGGGAGTAAGTAATACGCGGTGGTTATCGAGGGCCAAGCAAAAAGATCGCAAAGAAAGCGCAGACCTCTTTAGGTGACACCCTGAGGATAAATCGAAAATAGGATTACCAACCGCCTTCCGCTGAACACCGTTTTGGCAGGTTTCGTTCGCTTTCGGTCAAAGTTTCCCATCTAACCGTGTTATCCAACCAACCCCATCTCCATATTTCCTTTCCCCTCATGCCCTACGAACAACCCTCCCAGACTTCCACGACAGGATTTACCAAAGGCTAGGGGCAATTCCTAGCCATATAATGGTAACCAGCCAAATAGTAGCAGGGGAGAGAAAAATGAAAGAAGAGAGAGAAAGAAAGAAAGAAAGGGTATCGCCACCACAAGTTCATAATCTATATCAAAAATAGAAACGGGGCACCCAACCCCAAAAAAAACAGAAAAACCCTCCATTATACGCCTTTGATAACTGTGGTCCGTTCGGCATTCAGTCGCTCCGCATTGCGTTCATGGCTTTCTTTCTTGCAGTCCTCTAGGCCGCTGCAGGCGTGGGATTCAAGCATGCGATGTTTGCCACAGAAGTGTTTGTTGCAGAAACCACAGTCACCAACGATGCGTTGGGCTAGTTCCTTGCAGTCTTTGAAGTTGCAGCGTGGCTTTCTTGATGGTGCCATTTTCTTTAAGTCTTGTTCTTGTCTAGATGGTATACCAGCTGATTTTTGTGCAGATTTTTGTTCAGATCGCGTTGGGTTGCAGCTCTTCCTTTTCTGTCCTTCTGAAGAGTGGCTTATCGCAGTTCAAGATAATGACAGTAAATGAGGGATCGAGTTGGACTGTGGTTTTGAGGATATTAAGATAGCTGTTTGGTGACATTTTTCGTTTAGTATGCAATTTCCCACTGGGGTGGCATATGAAACAATTGGCAAAACAGGGGTTCAGAGGGTTGATATGGAACCTGTAATCTTAGGAAATGGATTGGAATAACAAACCTGATAATATAGGAGGTGATATCAGCTAGAATCAGAACGCAGTTTCAACAGCTTGAGGAAACAAGATCGTTCCAAGTGTTCGGGAGTTGCGGAGTTGTCAGGAACGGTAGCAGAGTCAGAGGAATATATTGTCGTATGTGAGTAGAGGGGAAAGATAGAGCCAACAGGAGCACAAAAACGAGGCAATGGTATAGGAGAGCGAGAGAGTAGTAAGCGTAGACTAGGACGATCAGATCAAAGAGACGAGAAACGAGAATACAAAAAGTAAAGAAGCAGAAAAGGCAGAAGGCATTCGCTGGCAGCGGGTTCGGCTGGATATTAAATAGGCGGATGACTTAAGCAGGAGGCGAAGGCCCCGGTGGAGCCGCGGTGAACTCCCAGAAGCTTCGAGGAGCCACGCCTTGGGCGTGTGGCTGTGGTACCACGAGATCAACCGTCAGGTATCTGCCTGCCTGGCCACCACCAAGCCGATACCTGGGGGTACATTTTCTTTTGATACCCGATTAAATGCCAAGGCACATGTAACTACGGAGTCCTCAGCACGGTGTGCTCCGAGCTGTTCGGAGTTTGCATGTCTAGGTACTCGGATACTTGTACTCCGTACCTTGCTACGCAACTCTGGCCACCTGGAAACGGGGAGCCGAAACCAAAGAAATACCTGCCTAATCAAAACGAAAACACGAGACCCGAACAAAGCGAGAAAACTCACCTCCACCGAATCCGAATCCTGGTGGCATTGCTCCGTTGGGTTTGGGCGAGATTGAAGCTGAGTTGGCCCCAGTCAGACACACCGTCAGAAAAATGGGCAGATGACAGAGCTCCATCAGCCGAAAATATTATAAATACCCATGGAGCAAAAAACAAACGAACATGGGCATGAATAGGATACAAACCAAGCCAAACTCGTTCCATCAAAGTACTGTTCCATCAACTCATACAGAGTACTCCGTAGGTGGTATGTACTGTAGTTACATCTTGGCTGCCACCAGCTCATCAAAAGTTATCAAGGGCACGCTAATCTGGGCACCAGATAGCCAATCTTTCCCACACTACTACTCCGTAGTTTCAAGGCTGGTCAGTCATCCAGCAAAGTCAGCCAGCATTGAAAGCCACTGACTACGACCTTGACACGATCCCAACGACATGGATGGGGCCAGCGAGGTGGCCACTCGGCTTCTAACCAATGGCCACTACCGCACAAGCATCCCATGTCTGGGGTCGTGTGCCGATTGCCCAGGTCCAACTTTGCTCAGCTTGCCGATCATGTCAATGTAATTGAGTGCACCTATTCGTACTCTAACCCTACAAAGTATTCTGAAGTAGAAGTTGTTGTTCAAAACGAATGATGGGGTTGGACTCTCCCTCCTGACGAATTCAGAAATAAATATACCCTTGAAGTAGCTTCCGTCCCCGGGGGCTCATTGAAGTTGATACAGACTACAGAGTATACTTTCGTACATCTCCTCCCCTGTATATGATACTTCTACTGTCACTAGTTAGCCGAGTAACTATGCGAGCAACATATTGTTCAAGGATTTTTTTCTCTAAAAGATGTTAAACATGCGCCTTTTCAACTTGGGAAGATCAAAAACAAGAACACAAAAAGGCATGGGGCCATGTTCCCAGGCACCATGCAGGCGATGCAGACAGATCTTGAGGTAATTGGCTAACTCACTAATATTGTACTGTGTTGGTAAAGATTCCAGTACGGAGTACGGAGTACTAGATTTTCTTTGAAGAGTTTCGTGGATGCCAGAAAACACTCTCGCAATATCTCAGAGTGGGAAAATTTTGACAACCATTCTTGTTTCGCCGTCCGTCTTCATCTCTTCTTGTTCTTTGAATGAAATTTTTTTGTTGGCAACAAGCCTTTCAAGCAGTACTCTGCTATTTTTATCCTGGGATCCGCACGGAAATGACTTGGCATATATGGAGTAAGTATGGAGTACGGAGTAGAAAATGATTACCTCCTTTTCATCATTCATGATCTAAATCACAGCTCTTTGTTTTTCAAAACATCGAGCATCAAAACCCAGTCGACAAAAAATAAAGCAGAGCATACGGCTTTGTTGATGCTAAGTATCACAGCACAGTGATTGGAAGGAGGATACAACCAAACGACCTGGAGGAGGTAAAACGGATGGATCCGGAAATTGTACGAACTCTTTCTCTCAACAAAGTACGAGCTTTGGGCGAGAGGGGGTATTATAGGTAGTATCTTTCTGAGCAGGGTGTCGCAAATACCACTCTGCACCGCAAGCGGCTGGCTGTCCCCGCCGTAATGGCATTTTGAATTTGCCCATGCCTCGGGTTGTTGAAGATATTAGGGAAAGGAGGAGAAGCTATCAGGACAAACTGCATAGAATATTATTTACGGGTACAGACCGACTGATATCTTAACTAGGCACATAGTTATTTTTGACATAATCAATCAGAATTTCATTGAGTTAGCTAACTATGGACTAATATTTGCTCGTGAGTTGTGAACTAGATAACCTGTTAGCGACAATCACAATTTGAGCACAGAACACGTATTGCAGATCAAAGGAGATCCCGAGAGCCGTTAAGCTCCTTGGGATCAAAATTTCATGTTAAGTTCGGCAGAAGTGCAGTATCTGAGTGGATAAAATAATCTTCATATTGTAATTTATGCGTAAATACCCAGCGATGAAATGTTGCGCAGAGTGTTTTGCCAGATATCAACAGCCTATATTCCGTCCATATCTACCTGTGCCCAACAACATGTATAGTAATTATACAAACACATCCATCTACGACCTCATCCCCTTCATCAGCCTATAGGATATTCCAATGAGTCTCCCGCTTATGTCGAAACAAAGCCACGGCTCCCTCCGCTGGGATGGTTTTCCAGTAAGAGATAACCTTCCGGTCTCTTGTCGGCTACTCTCGCAAATGGCAGGTTAGTGTGAACTTGTCATAGGATATTTCCTTAACTAATATAATTTGTTCGTCAGAAGTTTTTGGAATTTAGAGCAAAAGACGCAGTTTTGACATCCGGGGATATCTCGTCCATATCACGGGCTTATAGAGTTAAGCTTTAGGGCTGTGGCGGGATGAATCATCATATATTTATTAGTTATTCAGAAACCCAAGTTTCCCCATGGGATGGGCAAGCTATGGTGCGTATCAGGGTGCCTACACTGCCACTGTCATCTGTTACTATATTTATTACTGTGTCTCGACTAAGGCCTCGCCCCCTTCAATACTAGCATCGCCATTGGGATCCTCAACGACCTCTGCTCCCGCAATGCCCTTGAATCGGGGGAAGAAATGCGAGAGGGGGAACGGCCACCCAGCTTCGGGCAGATCTAAAACCTCCATACTAGGATTTTTCGGGCACAATCGCCCGCATGAGGTGGATTCGTCTGATAACAAGAGTCCAAACAACGTGAATCGACCCCACATGGTGCTAAAGAAAAAGGAGCTAACAGGCCTCAACATAAGGAAACTCAAAACCCCCTACGAGCCCATGAGGCCCCACTTTCGTCTTCACCCCCTGACAATCCTTGTAGAGTTTCAGCGCCAACATTACCAGCACCAAAGCTGAGTGTTCCCGCCAACGTTCAGGAGCCGTGTGCAACGGCAACCCATCTGGAAGACGTTCGGGATGCCACTCGCGTCTTGTCCGAATCTGAGCTGAAATACCTCTTTTCTGGAGCTCCGCACTTCCTCCTGGAGAAAGGGAGCCGCCTGCGATGGCATCCTCATGTGATTTTCCCATGGGACGACAGTCCAGGAATTCAAAATCTCGCCGACCGAAAAGCGTTGCAGCACCCTGCTTTTACGTTGTCAACGCTCCATGCTCATATCCCGGTATCTCCAGGGAGTGGGGGAATTCAAATATACCCGGATGACTTAACTAAAAAGCACTGTTGCACACGGCCATCGTTTGACATTGGCGTTTTCGAGGTCCCGAACATGCTATCATCAAGAGCAAAGGAGGATGGCTGTATTGGATTTCGCAATTTCATGGAGCTGCCGATCGTGCACAGACCCAGGGTCTTTCAACGACCGTTTCCATTACGTCTGACGGAGAAACACTTGCACCTTCCACCCGGATGCGGTGGAAAAAATGATCCATACTCCGACTATCGTCTGAATATTACTTTTGACCGTTTGAAATTGGTAGCAGAAGGCCCTTCGGCATGGAAACGTATTGGCGTCCGCGATTGCTCCATGGAGACTATCACGAAGAGGCTTCAAACTTTGTCGTCAAGTGTGCAAGAACATACCATGCTCAAGGGCAAATCTGCAACGCCGCTTGATAAAGAGAATGTTGTGGAACTCCACAGTCAGCTCTTCAGCAAGTTTTTATATCCCCCACCAAACGCGATATCCGCGCGAGACCCTGATAGCCTCAGGTTCCAGATTAGCACATTGATGCAAGTGCTTACTATCAAGGGCGCCTGGGTAGATTTTAGTTTATCGGAGTGGAAGACCCGCGCAGGTCAAATCCTCTGGGAGTTGGCTCCACACCAAGACGGCGATTGCCTGGATTGCCTGGACGACACCCCTGAAGGCAATAATCTATATACGGCGCTCGAACGGAAGTGGCTTTTGATACAGATTATTCTATCTGCTGAGGTTTTATTTCGCGCTGATGCAGTCGCGAAAAATGGGATCTACTCTCAGTCTAAGGACTTAGTTCTCACACCTCGGGACGTTTACCTAATGAATAGTTTGCGATCGGATATGTTGGACTGGGGGTTAATATTCAGCCGCCGCATTTTCGAAAATATTTCCTTCCACTATTGGCCCCAAGCAGCTCTTGGGCTTCCAGGGAATCAGTCTCAGATAGACAATCCTAGGGGAGCCAGTTCAATACTCGGAACCCACCTAGTGCATGAGACTCATACTTCTGGCTCTCCCTGGGACTGTACGCTCTTACCGCGGTACCCGTGGCAACAACTTGAAGCCCTCCTGGTTTTTGCAGAACTTCTGAAGTGGCCAGATATCGAGAATATGAAACATTCCATGAGAGAGAAGCTGGAGTTTGCCTTCTTGCAACCGTCCAATCTTCAGCTCATGTTTGCTTCACCGATAAGCACCCCACCACTACCAGACAACATTAAGCCTCTAGGGAAAGTAGAAATGTACCGCAGAAGCCACTCCTCAAAATTAATTCAACTCCATGATTGTCCATCTGCTACCCGTGATAGTGTCAGCCACCTCGGGGGATGGATGTCTCGTACATGGTTGACCGGATTGATCACGCCCGGCGAAGCCATATGTGACCTCTTGATGTCTACTCTATTGGAGAACGATCACGATGCAATAAGAATGCTCGGGCCTATTGCTAACCTATATGGAGCATTTGTATACAAAGGTCGAAGTTGGTGGAGCAAAGCATGCGTTGTTGGGCGGATCCTTGCCTGCCTCGATGAATCTACCATCTGTATGGGCTGGATTAGTACGGCTGTTATCCCAACTGATAAAGCGGGAAAATCCCTGGGTGATGGATGGTTTGAGATTGAGACAATTAACAACACCAAAAACAACACACAGCCCCGTATAAACCAAGGCCCACAGGTGCTTCTCGAGTCGTCACCTCTGGGGACAGAAGGTGAAATGACGGCAACGGCATTCTCTCTACCACTTGATGAGGATAACCCTGGCCCAGACCAGGATACAAAAGTGTTGTACGAGAACACTATTTTGTCTCTGCAGCGCTCAGAAGATCCTTCTATCCTCGCACGCCCTCGTAAAGCCACCGCTGCTCTGACATTCACGCTTACACGTGTACGATCTGCCCCAATCACAGTAACCTTGAGCATAGACTACAACGTGTCGTTCATATCGTCATTTCCTTGCGTCCCACCATACGGTCGCGTCGCAAGATCTAGGATGTCCTCTGCCTACCAAACCCAACCGCGCGGAAGCGCCTGTCACCACCGCCGCAGCTCTTCTACCGAAGTAGCTAATGACCACCCGCTTCCCCAGAGAAACGGGATCCACAGGAAGGGCAACCCACCCCGCCGCACCCGCCTCCCGGGCCACCCACTTCATATATCCTCGTTCCCTTACAGCTATATCCCAATCCACACTTTACCTTCAACTCCATTCCCGCCAACAACGCCACTCCCCGCTTCTCTAGGATGTCGTCCTTCTCCCCCTGCGAGCTACCCGGCAGTGGTGGCGACCAACCGCCTCCCTGAGTGTGGAGGGTTGCAACAGAAACACACCTATATCATCGACGCGCGCGGCAGTGACCATAAAGAGCTTTTCTCTCGATCCTGGTGTGCAATGGTTGGTGTAAGTGCCGTAGTGGGCCGTGTTGGACGGACATGTATCGCCTGCTGCATTCGTGAGGCGAGAGCGGCGGATGTTCCTGTTGTCATTCGGGTGGGGGCAACGGGGTGAACTGGTTGACATTCACCATCGCCTTGAGAGAATGTGAATTTTCCGTACACCAGTTGTCTACATTTCTTTCGCCGCATTCTCAGTTTACTCGTTTCACTAAATAAGGGTGGGCGTGTTTCAATAGGGAGTAGCGGGTTAAGAGGTAAAGGATTTTGTGCATTATATGTGCCGTTACACATCGTGCAAGCTGATGCTTGTCCAGATGATGACACGGGGGTTGTATCAGGTATGTTGGTGCCTCCTTTCTTGTATTCCAACTCAAATTTTTCTACTTTGATTTTGTTACTTACATTTGTCGTCTTTGAGCTTAGCATTTTCTGTTTTTCTCTAAACCGTCCGAATATCCAACTGGCATTTGTAAACTGCATTGGTTTAATTTCACAACGTACAGGAAGCAACAAAGTGCTTTTACTCGGGTATAGTATGGGTGTGCGATAATCCTGGACGCCTTTTGTAATATATGTAAAAGTTTGGTACCTGATATCTTCAAATTATATACTTTATGAACGCTTATCATACTAGTAGAAAGAAAGATATTATACTTTACAGAAATGGAGATGGGGGGATGTCCAGCACTTTTCTGTGAGAAGCCAAAAATATGGGAATGCGCAGTTCGAATTAGTTCTGCTGCTGTTATGTGGGATGGCTAACATCACCTACAGGTTCTTTTCTCCGCGGTCTTGATATATATATATATATATATGGATATTCGAACATAATGGCAGAATCTAATTAACTCGCTAGAAATGGTGAATCCAAAAATAATACATACGCGTTCATCTTCTTCGTTCTACACCCAGCTTCGACTCTTCAAGTGAGATAGAACGAGGCAGATCGTTGTTCTTCGACCGTGCAACGAATTTCATGACTTCAACTTTGAGCCGCCAAAAACCTGTAATGCCTATCACATCAACTTTAATATGGAGTGGTCGTGGAAAGGAGGCAATACATGTATGGATGACGCACAACCCAAAAAGGAGTCAAAGGGCACAGTCGAGATCAAAGAGCACTGACCCCAGTGGCTGCTAAAACTCATGATAGCGACTCAATGGCTCTTACAATGAGCACCGCTTTTGGTTTCTCATTAATCACGTTCTTCTTTGGGGCACGAAACAGCCCCAGCTCAGCAGAACAAAGAATGATAAAGCAAATGAATTACAATGGATTTTAGGGTGAATAGGATTGTACCCATTTACCTCGATTGTTTCAAGTAACCCCTTTCAAGTTATAAGACTCTCTTCATCAAAACAGAGCTGAATAAACCTATTGCGAAACGCTCACTACTTAACATCTTAGGGTAGTCCCAATGATTTATTTTATTTTATTTTATTTATTTTTATTTATTTATTTATTTTTTTTTGGGAAAAGGTAATTGACAAACTTCTCAGCGACGCCAAACTTATCAAAGCCGTGTATCTTGTTGGCAAACTCCATCATCAATCATTTTACCGCAAACAAGTACCCACCTAGGAAAAACGTGACCGCCAGGTATAAGCCTCGGAAATTGATGGAATCAGTGATTCTCCCATCGTCTTCTACATTGCACAAGCGCGCAACAGTAGAATATCTCCCGGCAGAGATAAAAATTGAGATTCTATGTCAACTAGCTGATCTCTTGACACTGCGTAATTTTGTCAAAGCATCTCCCGACTTCCATAGGGTATACCGGTTTGACCGTAGACGGATTTTAGGCCGTTTACTAGCCCGGACAACGCCACTCCCCTTTCTGGTGGAGGTGGCTTCCCTACCGGCGCTGCGTCGGGCAGCTCATTACGATCCTCTGAAGGGAGAAGAATGGAGTCTCCGCTTTACGAAGGGTTTTCTGAATATATATAATGAGTTGCGTTGCTTTTCTCGGATTTCTGATCACGACGGTCATGATCCGAAGAGAGTTGTCGATACAAACTCGGTCGTGAACGAAAACGAGCGAGTAGAAACACGGAGCATCAACGGCGTGAACTTCACATACTCAAAAGATATTGGGATATCAGCACAGCTTGACTCATTGTCGTTAGATGAGCTTCTCCTCGTCGTTCGACTGCATTTCATTGTACACTCGATATCAGAAGACTTTGCGCTATCTTGTCTAAGGCTCAACCCTTTTACGGCAAAAAGGTATCATGGTCGCCTTGCTGATAATGGGTGTGGCAACGGTGGTGGTAGTGTTGATAGAATTCTCCCTCTCTCTGACACCGAAACATACCGTATCCACCGCGCTCTATACCGATTAGAAATGCTAGCACTCATATACAAGCTCTGGAGAGTGCGCGATCCGAACTTTTACATCACGTTCCTCCAGTCCTTGCCACCGTGGGAGATGGAAGAAATACACTGCGTCAGGAACTACATGTACCAAATATACCTCATAGGCAGTTTTGAAGTAAGCGATTCTTCAAATTGCAGCGTAGTCGATGGTCGGGGCCGAGCGATGGATCATGCCCTGAGTAATGAAGCTAGAAGAGGAAGAAGGGGAAGAGTGGGCGGTACTGGTATTCGTATTGGCGGAACGGACTCGGACGGCTGTATGTTCTCTCGCCGATTAGTCGGCACTTCAAAAGCTAATAGGAAGATGTGGTGTGCATTTCTAGGTGTCGATTTCGATCTCGCTGTGGACAACCAACGCGAGCAGTACTTGACTCTCGGCCTCGAATTTCTCTGGCAATGGATCCACGAATTCGATCAGGATGAATCCTGCCGAGTTATCAAGACCAACCCGGACGTAAACGTAAACAAAACTCTAGTGAGTCTGGATCCTAAGATCTGCGTAACGGGGAGTGATTCAACGGGAGTCTCATTTTTTCTCACTCGCGCGCTGAA
Source organism: Emergomyces pasteurianus Ep9510 (assembly GCA_001883825.1). Lineage (NCBI taxonomy): Eukaryota > Fungi > Ascomycota > Eurotiomycetes > Onygenales > Ajellomycetaceae > Emergomyces > Emergomyces pasteurianus. The sequence goes on from LGRN01000254.1 coordinate 32,793, forward strand.
CCCAAGTGTTGTGGGATTTTTCCGCCCCATGGCCAACTCGCCACAGTCGTTTACTTCTGACGCGAATTGGCCAGGGCCGAATTTGGGTTGGGAGTGGCTGCATCATATGAACTCGAAGTACTTGTGCCAGATGCATAATTGCTATAATAGGAAGTGGGGATACGTATTTTGGGACAAGAAAAGGTTGACGGGAATGGGATTGAGAGAGGAGATGAGAAGGGAGTATGCGCCGTTTGTTGATTGAGATTTTGATGATATGGGCTACCTTATATAATTTTTGCTGACTTGTAAGTTTTGGCGGGCATTGGGTGATAAGCGTATGGTTTTCTCTATCTCTTCTGACAATTGGGATTTATATAGACAGAAAGGGCGGGTAATGGTATGTAGAGAGTATTTTTTACTTCCAACAAGTATTAATTTCTGTTTCCAATGGTGCGGCGGCGTTTCCGTGATTGAATCTTGCGCAGGGAGCAGGCAACGTTAATTGCGATGGCCATACCTTCCCAAGCATCGTCGGCAGCGACACGTTCCATAGCATCCTGCTTACAATTTAACAAGATGAAAGTAAAATTGCTCTTTTTGCTTCGTAGAAAGTGGACCTGGGTGTAAGGCTCCAAGGGATTTATCTTAGGAATTCTGTGCATGAGATGTAACGAACCGGCAGAGGTGAGTTTGAGAACGGATCGTTATCCGGTTTATGCATTCGGGAGGTGATCTGAAATTTTGAATGACAGTTTGACATGAGGGGTTAATTGTATTTGAGAGTCAACACAATAACTCGCCATCGTTTATCTTACCCATTCCAGCTGGCTATACCTCCAATTCCTCAGACAGCCTAAGTTCCGCAATCTTCTCCCTAAGCTCCTCCCACATATCCCCTCTTTCTCTCTCTCTGCCCCTACCTCTTTCCGCAAAAGTCCGATCTAACAATTCTTTCGCCCCGTACCAAAACCCCTGCGCACCTTCTCCTTCATGTTGGTGCCAGGCGGGGATTCCTAACAGGGCCCGACAACCCTCACAGAGGCCGAAAATTCGAGCCCATTCGGCTGCACCATCACGCAATGGTTTTAATTCGCGACACCGCCGGCAATAGACTGCTTCCCCCCACGGGAACGACAGTGTAATTCCAGGTTGCCACTTATGGAGACGCAGTGCACAATTGGCACAAAACCGTTTGGACGCATCTGCATGCCCCTTTCCACGGCGCCGGGTCGTCTGTGTGCTAGAGAACGAGTGTATGGGTAGATGGTGGAGGCAGCTGTAACATGTTAAGCGTTGCGGGGTGGGCGATTTGGTATCGTTACTGCTGTTGCTAGAGCTGAATGTTGACAGAGCATTGGTTGCTGATTCCGTAACTTCTTCCATCTCAGCGCGAACGAGTTCGGCCACATAATCGCGTCTGATACGGGCAATCTCTACGTCTGAAGGTAGGTAACGGAAGTAACTGTTTGTAGCGCGTAGCATTTGTAAATCGCGAAAATTGAGCCAGGACATCAGCTGTAGATGTAATTCGCTGGGGAGGCCGAGGAAGGAGGAACCGCTGCCTTCGAACTCCTGAGGTCTGGGTTTCTGTTGCCCCTGGACTTGGGTTCGGACAAATCCGGACCTGTTGGTTGGTGGGCTCGCCATGGAGGGTAAATCGCTATCGTGGTTCATATCGCCTTAAACAGAGATCAGGTGTGTCTTCTTTTCCCGCAGAAGGCGAGGAATGGTAGCATCACTTTATCGGTCGAGCTCGGTTCTGGTATCATAGCTGGTACCCCCATTACAGGGATAGGTCGCTCGTACCTAACCTTACAGTACAAGTGCCCTCGTGGACATGCTTTAGCTGATAAGAGCATAATTGTTGGGGTGCGACCATATGATCCGCCGTGGCTCAGAATATGGCATGCTTCAGATCCAAGAGCAATGACTATATCAATAGTTGAATGCCCATCCCTGGGTTCATCCAGTAGAACGGTACTGTCTTAAAAGTGTGGCTCTTAGAACGTAGCGGAGCCCTCGATCGTCATGCAAGAATATGGTATTGTCGAGGTTCGGGATATTGAGGCTCTCCGGCAAAATGTTTTTGAATTGCCGAAGCCCGCAAACCTTATTTTAGTGCGCCCCACGTGGATAGCTAAACCCAAACCGAGCAGTCACCTGAAGGCTAAACCCAATGGGTACTACTAGTATTCACTCAATGCTTCTCGAAGAGAACGGCTAGGATTTCCAGAACAGCGAGAGGCCACATGGTACTGGTGCAATTGGTTGGATGGTTTTGCGCCAACCATAAGCAAGGGTGGTTACCACTAGTACGATGCATATAACTGGATTTCTCGTCTTTCTTTCTTCTTACCCCTAGCTGGGGGAGAGTCAGGACAATCGACCTGTAGAAGCGATCAAAAAGGAATACACATCCTGGTGGTGCTGGCGGTGTGTTGTCCCAGAAACTAGAAGATCGGGAGAAAATTTCACAAACCGTATCTGCCCTTTTGGATAATTGTGTTGCTGTTTGAGTTCTTTTGAAATCTGCCGGTTTATTACTTATGTGCTTCGAAAGAAACCCTTTAGAGAGCCATGTGGAGCAATAGAGCTAAAGCCATTTATTAGCTACTGTGCCTGCGTCTGGCCAGAGGAAGCTGGACTCCGTAGTTACTTTGGAGTTGGCTTGAGAATCAATTACCAATTATTTAGGGTACCTGTCATTGTATCTTCTTTCCTCAATTTTATTTCATTCTCAACCCTAAATGGGAGCCAAAGAATAACATCAAACCTTGCGAAAAATAGGATTGAAAATATGTCGCCAAAATAATAGCTTACTGTATTAACCTACACTCGATCGGATCAACGTTAACCAGCACAAATATGGAGAACGGAGTACGGAAACTATGGGTTTCTCCCACAAAAAAGTATCCCTCTCCATTAGATTCTAGAACGTCGGGGCCTTTCTTTTAAACCCAAGCGTTATTCCACTCTTCCAAAAGGCATCATTTATGCTTAGGGGCCCAATAGTTAATACCAGGCCTGACATGTTATTAGATTGCCACATAACTTGGTCTCAAAGGAGGTGGGTTGTTGTTCAGTACCCCTAATACGTTATTGCCCCTTCAAACCCGCAAGCATGAGCACTTCTTCGGAAGCCGGCGAATGAAAACCTCGATATTGAAAAAGATTCTGGGAGTTTTATGAAAAAAAAAACCCCCGAAACAAAAACAGCCAGCCAGCCAGCCCTGTCAATAGTCTTTTGCCAAGTCAAGCACATGCTTTCAACACCGTCTGTTCCCTCTGGACTGGGATTAGCAAAGCGGAGAAGAAGAAACGGTCAATGACGTGAGGGGGCTTTGAGGGCAGAGACGCCACCAAAAAAAAAAAAGAAAAAAGAAAAAAGGGAAATGTTGGTAATGGGTGCTGCGCGTTCCGTGCACGTAGTCCATTTCCCCTGAAGAATATCAATTCCAGTCGATCTGAGTGGTAGGGGCGGTTTGGGTGTAACGGAGAGCAGTTGGTTTTTTAATTAATGTCATTCTCTGATAGTTACTTTCGTAAGACCTACGCCTTGTACGGAGTTATATTTGGTTTCCTCGTCCGAGGGCCAGACAGCAATAGGCTTAGATCGCCGATTGTAAAGAACAGCATCACCACGATGTGACAATTACTATCATAGCCGAGTATGTTTATGTTGGTTGAGAAGAATTTTATTGACCAAAGCAAGGAATAACCGTGCTGTAGGGAGTATACTGCGTAATAATTAATATATTTATCATGGGGTATGCGCGGAGTATCTAATACTCCGTACGCCTGGAGGACGTTATGTTCTACCAGCAGGTTCCTATATTACCCGAAGGCCGCATTCCTCGTATTCTGGATACGACATGACGGGGCTGCAATTGTGTATTATACTATATCTATTCACAGATCATATATCCAAAACAGGGGAGTTATAATGAAATATAATATATCCAATTTGTGAAATTTCAATCGAAAACTAACGTTTGCATGGCTACTTTACGTCAGGTCTCTGCTAAAATGCCCGTACCTGTTGGTATCCTGTTGCAGTTATCGCCTTGGTCAGTAAACTGGGAGGGGAGGATGGCTCATAGAGAGCATACCATACCATACCATACCATACCATACCATAGCGTACCGGGCGATGAGACCCTCTGGCAAAACGCCCTGCCTCAACCCAACCCGCCAAAACTTCCTCCTCCTCCTCCTCTCTCAACCTCCGTCCGCCATCGGTCAAGACTGTGGGATGGAGCAGCACTGATCATCCTCGCCAACAATTAACTAGTAGTGCCCTTATTTGTTTTCTTACCACAAAGCGTAGAAAAACCACAGAAGTTACTTGTTAACGGCTGGCGGAGGAGTCATACAAGGAATAGGAAGCCGCCCCACGTCTCCATAACTCCGGTTGGGTGGCTCCGACAATACTCCGTACTTTACTGGCAAACTGCACAGCCAAGGCCCAGAGAAAAAATATAGTGGGAAGACACCAGATTAGGAAGACCGCCCTTCCTGACGTCTTCTCCTCTGTCGTCCTCATTTCTTCTCTATCCTCCTCACCATCATCATCAACATCGTCGCCCATTTTGCCAAACAACGTCGTCGCTGAGAGTTTCACCGACGACACTACCAGAACCGCTGCAAGGGCAAGCAGGGCGTTCTGCCATGTCGTCGATGTCCAAACAGGAACGGAAGCGTGGGGTTCATGCGGCGGCTTATCTGGCTGCTTACTCGTCCATATCTGATCCGTCAACCACCACTGCAACTTCCTCCACTACATCAACACCAGAACCCACCACCACCGCTGCTACCGCTGCTACCGCTGCTGCTGCTGCTGCTGCTGCTGCTTCTTCTTCTTCTTCTTCTTCTTCTTCCGCTTCTTCCTCCTCAACTACTACTTATCTCGGCCCGCCGGATCTCTCATCCGTTTCTTCATCGACTGCAGTCGAGCCGCCACCTTCTTCCGCCGCTGCCGGTTTCTACAACAACCCGAGCCTTGACTTGCCCTCTCCTCCTCCCTTTGGTCTCCGGGATATCAACCCACACCAACCGCGCCTCACCCCCGAGCGCGATGGCTCATTGGAAGCCTCGTTAGCCAAGGACAAACCCCTGGAACCGTCACTCCATGACCGCGTTGTTGGCGGGGGCCTGCTGCGCGAATCAGTCTTCCCAGACTGGAGAGATGGCACGCACGGCGGGGGGTATCAGGATACGGACGAAATGCAGAAGCAGGACCCATTAGCAACTCAGATATGGAAGCTTTACAGCCGGACTAAGTCCCAATTGCCCAATCAGGAGCGCATGGAGAACCTGACCTGGCGCATGATGGCTATGAATTTGAGGAAGAAGAGAGAGCGTGAAGAGGCAAATTTGTCGGAAAAGACAGACAACCTAAATGAACCGAAAGTAGTAGAGTACGTGTTGAATTTTTTTTTTTTTTTTTTTTTTTTTTTTTTTTAATATTTATATTTATTTTTCCTCCGTCGAAT